>PVKU01002573.1:73668-219878 GCA_004027475.1 Anoura caudifer | reverse complement strand
GGGGAGGGCTCACCTGTGTCAGGAGGAGGAGGAGGGGAGGGCTCACCTGTGTCAGGAGGAGGAGGAGGGGAGGGCTCACCTGTGTCAGGAGGGAAGAGGGGAGGGCTCACCTGTGTCAGGAGGGGAAGTGGGGAGGGCTCACCTGTGTCGGGGGGGGTGGGGCGGGCTGTGGAAAGGACAGGGCTGGCTGGGAAGAGAAGCCGGCACCCGCTGCCCGTGGGGCCGACACAGAGGCGCAGGGTCTTCACCCCCCACACGGAAGGTGGGCCCCCAACACCCTGGGGGGTTGGAAAACGCCGTTACGGCTGCTGATGCCTGTGCGGCGCATTCTTGACGGAAATGGGAAGTTTGGGGAATAGTGATGTGATATTTTAAATTAAAAAATGAGACTTATTATTGAGAACACTTTCCCCAAACTGTATTCTGAGGTGAACTTTTCGGACTGGTCAGGTTTCTCAGTCTGCAGGTGGTGGAGGGGCGTGGCTCCGATTGTGGCTTCGTGGCTCCAGTGTGGGGCGTCCCAGGCCCAGAGCCCCCCCCCGTAGTTGTGTGAGGCTGGGCGAGTCGCGTCCCTGTGTGCGTGAGGCGGGGCCCTCGCGTCCTCCTCTGTAAAGTGGACGGAATGCTAACCCCTCGGGTCGTTGTGGGGGTGGCGGGCAGGCTGTGCCCAAAGTGTGCAGACTCCCTTGCCATGTCATGGGGGCTCCATGTACGCCTGGAATCACTGTTATTTTTATTACTGTTAGCCTCAGAAGTGTGGGGAACATCGATGCCTTTATCCCCCCCCCCACCCCCCCAAGTGTTAGCGCCTGAAAAGTTAAGGGTTTTCTCTTCGTACGAGGACACGATGCAACACTTGGGAAAGTGGCAGTCATTAGCACGGGTCCTGCTCCAACAGGACCGGCCCGGCGGCCCGGTGCAAAGGGGAGTGGAGCGCCGAGATGCACGCCTAGGGAGAAGGCGTGTGATCAGCTGGCGGAGCCCAGGGGAGTGTGTGAGCCGCCCAGGACACCCAGACCACCCTCGCACCGCCAGCAGCGGGGAGGGCTGCAGAGTGCACGGCCGCCCAGGCCAGGAGCTCTGACTTCCACCCTGCCGGACGGTGAGGCAGCACCGGTGTGTCTGCTAGGGGAGTCGCCCAGGTGTGCCGCGTGGTCTCCACGGCCCGGGGGCCTGCGCTGTCCCAGCCTGATACTGTGGGATTCCATCCTAAGGCATCTGCTTAGAAAACATTTTTCAAAACATATTCAGAAAAGAACCATAGAATGTTAATTGACTTAACTCAGTCTAGATTTAAAACCTGTTTGGTTTAGGGGAGGGAATTCATTTTATTTGTCCTCGAATACCATATACCCAGTATCTGCCTATTTGAATGACAAAGGACGGCTGTAATCCAGAACACATCAGTGACTCCTAAAAGTCAACAATAAAATGCTACTTTCCAGCAAAAACAGCAAGCCCACGTTCTCCGTGTGCTCACATGGAGGAGCGACACCTGCCGGTGAGCTCACGCGGAAACCCGCTCCGTTGTTCCTCATCGGGGGTGCAAACTGAGAGCGCACGCTCGCCCTGTGTGGCTGCCTCGACTCTTTAAGTTAACAAGACCCCCCACACCGCGGGGTCGCACGGCCACGGGCCGGCCGTCTCCCACATGCGGTTGGTGAGAGCGTCCACTCCACAGTCACTTTAGAAAAGTGTCTAGGGCTTTCTTGGAAAAGTAAATAGATATAGAATATAAATTAACATATGATAATTATAATATATAATGACATAATGCGTGGTATATAATTAATCAAATATTTTATATATATATATAAAATGATAAGTCATTCTATTCCCAGATAGTTTCTCAAAAGAAATGAGGCACATACTCGCAAACTGACTTCGATGGAAAAGCTCGAGGCTGCTGCACCCTTGACAGCTAAGCCCTGGCTCATTCGCCAGCAGGAAGACCAAGGAGCAAACCTCGGGGTTCTCCCACAATGAAAACCCTGCTCGGCAACAACAGCCGCAGCAAGCCGCCCCCCCCCCCCCCCCCCCCCCCCCCCCCCCCCC
The DNA here is from genome assembly GCA_004027475.1 of Anoura caudifer. NCBI lineage: Eukaryota > Metazoa > Chordata > Mammalia > Chiroptera > Phyllostomidae > Anoura > Anoura caudifer. The sequence continues at coordinate 217,823 of PVKU01002573.1, read as the reverse complement.
CCCCCGGCCCAAGTGCATTTAAAACCACAGGGCCTCACGGGACTTCAGCATAAAAGAACACAGCTTCGCACCTTCATCTCGGACTTTAACAGCCGCAATGTTGCATTTCACCCTGTTCGAGGCCGTGGTGTGTGCCTTTTCAGGGAGATTTCTTACGTCCCCAGGACTGTCGCAAGCAGAGGTTCCGATCAGGGCCTCCCTGGCCGACCGGCACAGCCACTGATCCCCGCCGCACCTCGCCGGGAGAACTGGCGATAAATCGAATGAACAAACACCAAAAAATTAAACATCCCCAACTCTCTACACGGTACTGTCTTGTTTTGACTTGTCTGGGGGCTCACCCTCCAGGGCCGTTGGAAACAGCAGAGCCTCAGGCACATGTGACCGAGGGGTCTTGCCTCACCTTTTCTTTTTCAAATCTCACACTTTTGCCTCAGGTCTAACAGGCAGATTCTCTGGGTCTCCTGGGCCGTCCTTTTAGTTCAGTCGAGGCCTCGCGCCCCGCCTGCTGGCCCTGCGTTCAGAGGCCGCAAGAGAAGAAAGAAAGGGTCGTCGGTAAGGAGACCGCAACCTCGGAGAGAAATACCACCATGGTTTCCTCGGAGGATGCCTCTGGTGAAAGAGGAAATAGGGACTTAATTGGCATCCAAACTAACCGCAGCAGCAGGCCTTGCAATTTAGTCTCCAACCCAACTAGCTGGCCCTGCCCTGCGCCCTTGCCGGCAACAGGGGCCCCCGCGTCCCTGCGGGCTGGGCTTCCTTGTTGCCGCGGTGAGAGCAGATCAGATTCCCCCGGTCACTCCGGTCCTGCCGTGCAGACACTTTGGAATCCAATCACTCTGGCTCCCGGGCCAAGGCCCACGCTACAAACAACGGCCTCCTCCGGCCCCAGCCTGCCTCCGCGATTCCCACAACGCAGCGGTTCCCGGGTCTCCGTTCACTGAGGGTGCAAATCACCACGTTGCACTAACACCTGGGCTCTGTCCTAACCAGACACTGGCGGGTGTTAGGAGGCCCAGAAGGTGCTTGTGATGACTGTTAAGAAAAATACCATGGAGGGGAGGCACCGTCCACGCAATGTGGGCTGTGGTGAACCACAGGAACCGACATGGTGGTCCCCTACAACAAGAGACGGATGGGCGCAGGGATAGGGGCCGTGGGGGCACAAAGGCGCTGAGGGTGAATGCAGATTCCAGAGGTGGACTTGGTCAGCGGCGGCTGCGGCCCGTGGCTGACGTCCAGCAGAGATGACCCGAGAGGGCTCTCGTAAGATTCAGCGCAATTCACGTGTGAAGAGCCCCTGTGCAGACCGGCAGGGGATGGATGACCAAGTGACCACCACGGCGCCTGAGGGAGGGCTCGTTCCACGTGGGCCACACGGGGGAGCTGGGAGAGGAGGCCGCAGGGACGCCGCAGAAGCCAGCCGCGCCCACGGCCCCTTCTTCACCCGGCGTGTGGGAGCTGGACGCCCAGACTCCGGCATGGAAGGTGTGGCTGCGCGGTGCCTTCGGCTGGGTGAGCAGGCCAAGTGAGACCAGCGTCCAGGGTGGCGCCACTCAAAGCGTGGAGCACAGACAGCTGGCGGACGTGTCCATGGCACCGTGGGAGCGTGGGAGCCGCCCTGGGCGAGTCCCCGGGTGGCTGCGCACTTGTTTGTTCCAGCGAACGCTTTCTCCAGCGGGTTTTCTTGTGCCGTTGCACCGGCCCTGTCTCCCCAAAGGGCGCTCGGGGCCGCAGCCACCGGGCCCTGGGCGCCGGTCACCTGAGAGCGGGCACCACGCCTGCTGGTCGGATGCCCCTGTGCTTTGTCGCGTTCTGAAGCTCCTCTGCTACACAGGGAGCGAGAAGCGTCTCATGGCCCAAGGAGCAGTCGTGAAGAATGGTTTTCCCATGTGATTTGGAAAACTCCGGGGTTTTAAAAGAACACTTTTTATAATTTCTACGTAAATCTTCATTCGAGACACGTTGAAATTGTTTTCTAATAAAACCATAAAACTAATGAAGATTAAATCACAAAAGCCAAGTAATTAGGGAAGGAGAGAGAACAGGTAATAAAAATCCAAGTACGGAAAGTAATGAGCAATTTTCCCTTTTCAAGTTTACCCCATCAGTAGAATAGAGATAATAACCAGGCGCATTTTATAAAGCCGAGGACTAAATGGGGTCATCTCCGTAAACCGATTAAAACAATGCCTGGAACATCGTAAAATTTCCATAAATATTGCCTATTAACAATAATACAATTATTAATAACAGCTAAAAATTTCATGGGTCCTAACACATGGGAAGCAACTATTCTAAGTGTCTCGGGTAAATTATTAAACGTCATTCTTGGCCTAGCCCGACTGCTCTTATCCAAATCTCGCCAATGGGAAAACGAAGGTTAGGATACATTAATTGTCCTCCCTAAGCCCCACCACCCTGGCCAGTGGAGGAGGGGCAGCCTCCTTGAGGAGAGCCGGCCTCTGGCCACCCTGCCCACTCCTTCAGGGGCAGCCACGGAAAGGAAAACCCAGCAAGATGTAATGCCTTATGCATTTTTGCACAAAAGCAAAGGATGTCAGCTTTGTGGGGGAGACCGTCTTTCCCTGGTCTTGGCCTCCAGGAGGACACGCTGGGCGGTGTTTTTCTGGTGGATGGGAATGATGAGGAGGGGAAATCCCGGGAGAGACCCCGCAGACCGGTGCGGGGGTGGTCTCCGGGAAACTGCTCCTTCCATGGCCCTGAGAGTCATGGCAGGTCTGAGTTTCGAATCAGCTATGGAAGTGATTCTGCAGAAAGATCTGGTTGTGTAGTTTGCCGGCCTCCTACCGTGAGTTTGGGAGCTGTAGGTTGCCATAGATACTTGCTGACTTTTTGATGGTGAAATGGAGGAGCCTTTGTTTGGGTGTCTCTCTGTTTCCACGCACTTCCTCGGGGACCCATCCCATCCAGTCCCGTGGTTTAAACAGCGTCTGCACACCAAACACGAGTCTCCATCACGGGCTCAGGCCTCTCCCTCTTCATCGTCCCCGTGTGGACACTTAACAGACCTCACAGGCGCAGGGCACGCTGAACCAGGCCCCAATCCTTCCCTGCTCCCGATTCTGCCCTGGACTCCCCACCTCAGCCGACGCCAACTCCAGCCGTCTCGTGACTCAGACCGAAGATGTTGGCCTCACCCTGGACTTCCGCCTTCTGTCGCTCTCTGCGTCCCTTCTGCTGGCCGCTCCCGGTGGGCCTGCTTCGAGTGCGGAGGCACTCAGACCATTTCTCCTGACTCTCATAATTCCATAGCGCCCCGCAGTCTTGCCAACCAGACATCAGGCCAAAGGTGCATCCTGGTGCGACCTTGTCATGAGTGTAAGTAGCTCCACAAGTTAGTCTTTGTGACCTTGCAAATGGCAGCAGCCAACACCGTGTACACCTCCTGCGGAAAGGGCAGCCTGAGCGACTTGGGGAGAAGTCACTCCTGAGGGTCCCGCCCGCACTGGCCCTTGTGCCCTGAGCTTCCTGGGCTTCCTCCGCGGTCACTGTTGTCCTTTCTGACCGTCCCTGTCGTGTTGAGAGCTGACGGCTTCAGGCCCATCTAAGCTCCCGGTGGGAAGTCTGCCTAACGAGACCTCCCAGGGCTCTGCCGTCTGCCCGGAGCAGAAGCCCCGCTGCTCGGTTCGACCGGGGCAGAGTGCATGCTCACCCCTCATTCCACAGCAAGGTGCTGTGTTTAAAACTGTCCCCGGTGGTGAAGCAGTATCTCCAAGTGCGACCAACCGCAGTGGGGACTCGGGATGCCTTCCTGGGAGGCAGGGACAGACATCTCATTATTTAGAGAAGTTTTGTTTTTCCTTTTCCTTACTGAAGACTTGGCTGACGGCTTTTTTTTTTTAAATGTTAAAAACTTCAACAAAAATGTATCAACCTTCCCTAAAATATAAGAAGGAATGCTGAAAAATGTCTGTCCTCACTGGGGAGTAATTTGTTGTAGAGTTACAGCCAATGCGGATTTGGGAGAAAAAGTGAAATTGCTCTCTCTCTCTCACCGCCCCCCCCCCCCAGCACACAGGAAGCTCCTCCACATTTCTGTTGGTCCCTGGCGTCTGTGTCCCCACGGACTGGTTCCCAGATGCCCCCATGTGTCCCCAAATATGCGCCTCCTGATTTCGCTGTGGCAGGTTCAGAGACGTGGCAGGTTAGCGTGATTATGACTTAAAAACTTGGCACTCCGCAGAAAGAAACACAACTTCGAAATACAGCACTTCCACCAATATGACTGATTTTCTCGAAATAAAAAAAGAAAAACCCTGTCAAAACATGACATGTCAGATTCAGTTTCCTTCCACCAACATTTCGCAATCTGTTTGGATGGAGAGAGGATGCATTTTAATTATTTGTTTTAATCTGACTCCAGACTTGACATATGGCGCTTCATTAAGTTCTTTCTGCATATTCTGGTAAAAACAAAAACAAGCTTCACAAAGTTATTCAACTTCTGGCATAAAAGTTATTTTTAAGAACTTCTGTTGCTGATAAGGTTCAATGATTCCAAGAAAAAAGGAATAAAAAGCTTCCCTGAGATTAGAGAGTCATCCGCTCCGGAAGACGTGCCAGGACTCAGCCACGGGCGACCGGCGCGCGTGGCGGAAGGCGTTTCCGGCCGGATGAGGGGACGGGCGCAGAGACTCAGGGTGACTGGTCCTCCCAGAGCTTCCTGAAACCCGGCTCTGCCGCGTGCCAGCTGTGCGGCGCCCACCGGGCCCACAGCTCTCTGTCTCCTGAGAGGGGAATGCGGACGATCAGGGAGTCCGTCCCGTGAGAAGCTGTCAAGGTTCCATTCGTTGAAAGGGCTTAGGGCTGTGCGTGGCACACAGAAAAAACAGCATCAGCAAGAAGCAGTTACCGAAGCAACTGCTGTGGCCGAGAGACGTTGACGAGAGTCCACGGGGACGTGTTGGGGGTGGGGGTCACACATCAGCACCAAAAAAGTGTCCCTGGGAACCCGAATAAAAAGGGCACACTTGGTCATTCCACACGTCTGTCTGCACGGGAGCGGGGGGTCGTGCCGAGACCTCAGCTCACGCCCGTGCCAGGCTGATGGGCGGTGTCTCCTGCCCATAGGACCCCTTGGGGGTGGTGGCCAGCCAACGTCACAGCGACTTCTCGGTCCTGCAGTGGGCAGGTGCCGTGGACACTCAGTGCAAAGAGGTCGCACGCAGCTCTGTGTCCGCAAGCTTCACAAGTGCCTCTTCATAAGCTCTGTCGAGGGCGGTTCCTGTCCGGGGTTTCCACGTGCCAACGAGGTCGGGGGACGAGGCTGGGAGCACCCCACAGAAGCAGAGAGAGGGACAGCAGGCTGCAGGACGGCGACACAAACACACAAACACACACACAGGGACGGCTTGTCCGCATGATGACCGCAGCAGGACGGAGTTCGGAGCTATCCGAGGATGCGTTTGACCTACTGATGCAGAGAGGAGGGGTGGGGGGGCAGGGGGGCGGAGAAGAGATTGGGGGTGTGGGAACGGGGGCTTCTCCCAACGTCAGGGCGTGGGTTGGGGTGGGGATGTGGGGTTTAAGCAGCCATCCCTGCCCGAGGTCCGCGTTGGAGCTTTGAGGCGGATTGAGCCTGTGGGAGGCGCTAGACCTGGCAACGCTGTGAGCCCCATGGGGAGGCTGGCGTCTCCCCACCGTGGTGTGCTAGGCACCCCGACCCTCTGTGCCGGGGCGTCCCTGCCTTCCAGCAGTAGGGCCCTTCCTCCTGACCCTGACCTCCAGGAACCCCCTTCGTCCACCGGGACGTGGGCTTTGGTGCGTGAAACATTTTATACTGGAGTTCAGAAAATAAAAGGTAAAGAACAAAGTCTGCCATGTACCGGGCGCTTCCTTGGCAGGAAAAGCATCTGGAAAGTGGGTCATGTCATTTACCTGGGACCCGACAGTCAGTTTGCCGAGTGTCCTGCGGCTCTACGGTGACCCGAGGCGAGCTGTCTCCGTGTGAAGCCGCGTCCCGGGTGCAGCGTGGGTGGGGGCCGCAGCGCAGATGGCCCAGCCCCTGGGAGTGCCCTCGGGGCAGCCCCCGTCCTCCTAAACTGAATAGGACGCGTGTTCATTTTCAAGAACCTCCTGCCTCCCTGGCGGCCGGGATTCAGAAGCTCCTGTTGGAAAGTCCTCCTCCTACGCCACCCTCCCCTCCCTCCCCCTTCCTTCCTCGTCTTCTGAGGTCCTCCTCAGAGGACATCGTGATCCGTACGCCGAGCTCTGACCTGGCTTCTGGGGTGAAACGAGACAAAACAGCCTGGGGTCTCCTGCGAAGACGCAAACGCCCCCGACACGCATTGTGCGTGTGATCTGAGACTTGAGCCCCCCTTGCTTCTCAGGCCCCTGGGGAGCACGTTCTGGGCCTCACACTGTCTCAGCAACTGTTCCCACCAGCAAATGACACCCCACGCAGGGGGCTGGAGCGGCCACATGTGTTGTCTCACGGGTTCTGAGCTGAGAGTTCGGGAGGGCCGTCCCCGGATGGTGCGGCCGGGCCCCTCCCACGAGGCCACGGCCAGGTGTGGCAGGCATTGGAGGGACCCTCTCCACGGTCTGCCCACGCACACGGCTGTCGGCAGGAGGCCAAGGTTCCTCGTCACGTGGGCCTCCCTAAAGGACAGCTGCGGTGTCCCTATGGGGTGGTGGCTGGCTTCCCCCAGGGCACATAAACCAGGAGAGGGAGCTGGGAGGGAGCCGCGGGGACCCCATCTCCGAAGGCGCAGCCCACCCTGTCTGCCACAATCACGTTGCTACGAGTCCTGCCGCATGCGTTCGAGGCAGGGACAGGGTTGCTGGGGTGCTGCTGGAGGCTGGCCACCACGGCTACGCTCACAAGGAGAAGTGCAGCTGGTGGCATCCGGCAGGACAGGGTGCCTAAGGTGGCGTGAAGGAAGAGGGGACTTGCTCACACCCCCTGGGACTGAGTGGCCGGGAAGCCACTCGGAAGGATGGGCTGCGTAACCGAACACAAACACGAATCGCCATGTCCCTCTGAGTCACTGGACCTGGGACAACGCGACTGGAGCTGCTGACGAGGGGACAGAGGGAACGGTGCCAGAAAACGCCGTCCAGGACGTCATCGGCGTCCCACAGGGGAAGACAGACAGTGTGACGCTGTGAAGAGCCGGCAGGATGACCTGTGTTTTGCAGTAAGAATGTGAAAGGGTCCCAAAGCCACGTGAGTGGGGCCGGCAGTTAACTGGAGCCTACCGGTCAGAGCGGACCTCTGGTGGCCACGTGTCCTCCCCACCGGTGCTCCCCGCGGTCACAGACCGGCTCAGTGGGGACGTCTGGCCTGAGGCGTCTCACTGTATGACGGGGACCGAAGGTGATGGAGGGACGCCCCCAGGGTGAGCGGTGCGGCGGAGTCCAGCACCAGTGCGGCCAGCGGAGGGTGGGACTGAGCGCCGGTGCGGCTGACCCGGGGGGCCGCCGAGCCGGGAGGCGCAGAGCACGTCCGAGCCCCGGCGTCACCGTGAACAGTGCGACAATCGTCACACCTGAAACCTGCCCCTGAGCTGGCCACCCCGCTCTGGTTTGGGTTTCGGCCAGCGGGAGTCACGTTTTCGTTACTTTTACCGGGACACTTTCCGCCTGATGTCCTGTCATGAGTTTCTAGTGTCGCCGAGAAGGATCCCGCCCCCGACGCTCCTCCCACGGCGGTGGTCTGTGTCGCTGGGGGGACCGAGCGAAGGCAGGCGAGTCCCCGGGAGGGAAAACGTGCATTTCGTTTCACAGCCACACGTGTGACTCATCCCCAGTCATCGCGATCGGTGAGCTCTGTGCCCTCTGTGACTGCAGCTTCCCCTCGGGGACCAGGCTGGCCGTGGTCCCTGGGGCTGTCCTTGCTGCTTGTACGAAAGTGTGTGTCGGTGAGAGAGAGAGGGGGATGCTAATTGGGTGTTTCAGATGTTTTCCTGCTTGTGCCCGAGTGTGCTGAGTTGGAAAGGTGCTTCAGGAGAGGGCCACGTGCTTGGAAGTCAGATGAGACGGGTGTGAGTCTGGTATCAAGTTAACGTCTCACTCGATCGTGTCCTTCGTTCCCCTGTTTAGTCCATCGTGATCGAACTCACCACGAGTGAACACCGACACTGTGTGGTACTCGGTTACTCTGAGAAGCAGGACGGCAGGGCAGGCAGGAGTGGAAACGTGGACGGCAGGCAGGGAGGGAGCCGACGGGCAGCTTGTGTGTCTGTGTGACACCGAGTCCCGCCAGTCCCCACGCTCTGCACAAAGTGTGTGCCCAGGCCAGACCTCAAGCTCGGCGTGGGGCAGGGTGGACAGGCCCTGGCGACACGGCAGGGGAAGCCGGGAGGGAGCACAGACCTCTCTGGATCCCAGGTCCGAGCCACAGAGCCGGGCGGGCGGAGGTGTTGGAGGAGGACCGTGGGTGATCACCCCTGTCAACCTGCTGGGGTCCCACCTTGCACAGGGCAGGCTGGTGACCAAGCTCTGTGATTAGAGGGTGAGTCTCTCCATTTGTATTTCTATCATTGTTGTCCCATCTCTGCATTTGTTTGTCGTCGGATTCAATCCCTTCCTAACGGGCGTGATTTTCCTTGTCACAGGCTGTCCCCACAGAGGGGGCAATGGTGACCCCAAAGCAGTGAGCGGTTGGCGGTGGGCTCCTGGCACACAGTGACCAGCGGGAAGACCTGGTTGGACACAAAACCCGGCTCTGGAGACATGGGGCTCGGGACAAAGAGGCTTCGGGCAGTTTTTCACCAATGGGCTTTATTTAAAAATTCGTCCAAGTGTGTGTATTTTCGGTTTAGCAAACGTGATTGACAGGCGGTCAGCAGCACCCTTGGCATTCGGGGTCCGCCCTATTAAAGACACCCAATGGGAGCCCTGGCTGGTGTAGCTCAGCGGATTGAGCGCAGGCCTATGAACCAAAGGATCGCGGTTCGATTCCCAGTCAAGGCACATACCTGGGTTGCAGGCCAGTTCCCGGCGGGGGGACGCACGAGAGGCAACCACACATTGGTGTTTCTCTCCCTCTCTCCTTCCCTTCCCCTCTAAAGACAAATAAATAAAATGTTAAAAAAATTCTTTAAGGACACCCGAGGGAACACTCACGCGCTCACCGCGTCCCCCCTCCAAGGCGGCCCCCGGCCGTGCCTGCGCTGGGTTTTCTGGTCCTTCCAGCCGCTGCCGTAACTCGGCGCTGTCATCGCTCCAGCCCAGGCGCTTTCAACGACCATCCCTGCGCTTTCTTTTTGTTTCTCGCTTCACCTTTGCAGGTTATTTTTATCCTGGCATCTACATGTTTCCCGTGAGAACAGGGCTAGTTACCAGGAGACGGAGCAGCTTCAAATACGTACCAACCGTTACGTGTAATCGAGCAGGTCCTGTTCTGTGTCATCCGCTACGTGAATCCCCGCCTGCCCCGGGGAGATCTCGGCCTGGCTCTTCCACTTTGTGTTGTGATTGCCCAGTTTCGCTGCTGGCGGAGTGACGCCACGGGGCATGACATTTGTGCTCCGGTCGTGGCCTGTTTTAGGAAAAGTGTAACCACCGCTCCGGCTACGGCCCAGAGTTCTTTTTCACTCCGCCTTCTCGACAGCTCTCCCTCTGGGGAGCCGGAAAGCCCTTGGATTAAGTCAACGCACAGGAAGGCCGTTTCGCTGCCCGGAGCGGGTGGACGGAGCTCAGACGAGGGCGGGGGCTGGGGTGGGACGTGGGGAGACTGATCAGAGCGGCTCCTCCGGGGGCCGCGGCCGGTGAAGCCACCCTGACCTGGTCTCGGTGGCTGGGATGCTCTGAGGCTGTTTCGGTGACACTTCCTGGAAACAACCACCATCTTTTTTAAAGGGTGTCTGGCTCTGTGCCTGGAAATCTGAATGTTCCCTCAGCTGACGGTCTCCCGTGTTGCTCCGCTCTGTCGCTACACGTAACCCGGTATGACCAACTCTGGGGAGGCGTGACGTCCAGCCGCTGAACCGGGCCCTGAGCACCGACAGCCAAGCGTCCCTTGGCCACTGAGCTCTGACACCCAGAGCCTGGCCGACGCCACGTCACTGAGCTGTCACCTCCGCAGCCTGCGTGGCTCGGTGCTGCTCGTGGGAGACTGACCGCGGGTGCAGGGCGAGGACAAACAGCGGACAGTCCCGAACCCCAAACTTACACAAGTTGCGGACGGCACTAGGACTTCAAGGCCGACCTTCCCAAACACATCAAAATGATTTCTTTGCGCCTGCTCTGTGACCCCTCTCCATTCGCAGAAAGCCTTTTCTGCCCGACGGCGGCTGTCACCTCGCTCCGTTAGTCCCACTGGGGGATCGTCGGACTCAGCGGTGCACAGAGAGGCCGCAACGGCAGTGCGGAGGGGCTCGCCTGCACCAGGCATTGCAGGGAGCCGCGGGCCGGTCCTTGCCCCACTTCTGAGAGCCTTCACGGTTACGGGGGCGCTGGGCCAGCGTGCAGGGAGGGGACCCTGCTGTGGGATTGGGGAACAGAGGAAGGGTGACCCCAGAGTGCCGCAGAGCCTGGGGTCGTGGTGGGGCCGCGCTTCTGTGGGAACCCCTGGCGTTCTGCATTCCCAGAGCAAGGTTTTCGTCCCCAGCGAATCTCTGTCCCGTCTTCTAAGGGTGCTGTGTGTTAACGTGTGTAAACACTTACAGTAGCCGGGTGAGTTTGGTGTGCTCAAGTTGTAGAAACAGCTTTTACTGGGTACTGGCCCACAACCCAGGCATGTGCCCTGACTGGGGATCGAACCGGCGACCCTTTGGTTCACAGGTCAGCACTCAATCCACTGAGCCACACCAGCCAGGGCTAGAAACAGTGTTTTTTAAAACCTAAATAAAAGATTACAATAGAACATTTTGATTACGCATAGTTCCAGAAAAAAAGATTAAACCACACTTTGAAATTTATGTTAATTTTATTTGGATAGTTCCATGCTTTTAGAAAATTAAGTTTTAAAATTTTAATTAAAAATAATAACTCGGTCCCTTTTATGTTGATTAAAATAAGTCAGATTTTCAAAGCAAATAACTTGATACCCAAAGAATGTAACAGAACTAAACCAATCAGTAAGCTAATCACAATTTGTAAGTGTTTAGCCTCTCCCCAGCCCTTGGAAATACAACCAGTGCAAGAAAGAGCATGTTTAATTAGAAAAGGAGAAAAAATCTGAGATACACTATTGTACTAGTATGAGTGAAGCTACAGCAGTAAAACTTGAGACATTTATTGAGCCCTGGCCATGTGTCAGGGACCCTGGTAAACATAGCACGTATTTTATTGCATTAAATCTCGCCAATTTCTTTGCAATACCAAGGATGGGGCAGGGCAGGAGGGACAGGAAGGGGGAACTGAAGAGGCCTCCACAGCTCAGCAGATGGGGAATCTTGCTAACCTGTGAGAAAACATGTTAAACTCAGGATTAAAAAAAAAAAAAGATTTTATTTATTTATTTGTTTTCAGAAAGAGGGGAAGGGAGGGAGAAAGAGGGAGAGAAACATCAATGTGTGAGAGATTCATTGATAGGTTGCCTCTCGCACATCCCCAACTGGGGACCTGGCCTGCAACCCAGGCATGTGCCCTGACTAGGAATCGAACTGGCGACCTTTCAGTTTGCAGGCTGGGGCTCAATCTACTGAGCCACACCAGCCAGGGCTAAACTGAGGATTAAAAAATTTTTTTGTTATTATTCTAGAGTAGCCATTATACTTAAACATATTATCCGAGAAGCAAAAAAAAAAAAAAAAAAAAAGCAACTTTTCTTTCCAAGAATAGATTATCTAAACGAATAGCACACAAATTTTTTAGTTTTGGGCTAGAACACTAGAATGGCTTATGCAAAAAATAATTCTAAAAAATATGTTAACGACGCTCAAATCAAAGGCACACAAATCAAAATCCGTAGTATCAGATTTTGTCAAGAAAACGCCATAGGCAGTCTTTGGAAACAGTTGCACATACGCTTTGAAAAAATAAATACTTTCAACTTTTATAAAATGTTGACACAGACAGCATCATCACATTGTCGTAAAGGCGAATATTTTATGAAGCTACGTCTTGTGCTAGGATATTAATCCACAGAAACTGAAAATAGTTTTTATCGTCTATTTTCCTTTTTCCGTTTTCACACGAATCCAGTCCCCTAAAATAAAGTGGAGAGGCCATGACATCACGGAGCGCGAGAAGACTTTTATTATGACGTGTCCCCTGACGCATCGCTGCCACCCCTTCTCTGGCTGGCCGCCTGCCCTGGCATCGCTCAGGAGGGCTTTGAGGAATCCCACGTAATTTTCAAGATTGGGTTCTCCCGTCCCATTACCGAAATAGCTATTGCTGCCAATTAGCTCATTTCTTGTTATTAAATTAATCCTCGTGGATTTGGTAGGTAATTTTCATTTTTCGTTAAGTCGCAGGGGAAGAAGCGATTCGCATTCCTCGGGCCGTAACAGCCAGCCATTTGCCGACGGATATCTTTTCTCACTCAACCAAAACATCTGTTCTGTTTTCACCCCCAGTCTATCACCTTCGCTGCAGACAAAGAAATAAAATTGGAAAGGCACTTAAAAAAAAAAAAAAAAAAGGAAAGGAAAGGGTGGATTAACGAGATTCAGAGGAAATTCCCTTCTTAAGAGTATTGAGCACAGACTTTGGAGAGCAGATTCTCCGAATATACTTTTTCAGATTATCTGCATTTGAATAATCAGACATCTCTCACGCCAGTGAAAACAAGGAAAAGTAGATGTTCCTGATGAGAAGCTGAGTAAACACAACTGTTCCTGAAAGTCGGCTGGATTAGTCTTTAATCGGACAGTTCACCTGAACAGCACGCACGTGCAGAGAGTTTGAGATGAGATAGAACTTAGCTGGAGGAGGGGCGCGAGGGAATGAGACGCTGAGTCTGATAAACCGGGGGCCATGAACTTGTCTGCTCCACCAGGAAGCTGCAGCTTCCCGCCCCGGGGGGGGGTCGCAAGATTTCTCGGCCAGGAGGATTAACATCCTTGCCCACACCCCATATGAGGTGGCCAGGTGGGAGCAGCCAGGGCAAGGTGGGCGCATGTGCAGTGGAAGTCGACAGGGCTCCGGCGGGGGCGCTGGACCCAAGAGGCCTTCAGTCCAGTCTGGGGAAAGCAGGGGTTGCTTGGGGGGGGGGGGAGTGGACCCGCCCAAACCACATGAAAGTTTGGGAAGTTGATTGGTTCTCTTGAGAAAGCGCCTGGTCCCTACGAAGCCCAAGCTAATGTAACTCCACAGGAACAAAGAAGCGCCCTCCTGCCCAGGTGACCTGCACTCGCCCCGCGGGTTCTGTGCATCTGCTCCCGGTGGCCACACAGCCTTTGCAGCGACTCCACACGCAGGTCCAGGAGGGAGCCTGGAATGGACCACAGCCGGACATACCTGCTGAGCCAGCCGGGTGCAGGCTGGACTGGGCTGGAATGTGGAGCAGAAACACTGGGCAGTGGCCTTCATCCTGGCCCTAGAGGACAAGATTGGACCTTTTCCGTGGAGAGGTGGACAGAGATGGGACAGAAGTCTGGACGGGGACCCCCCCCTTAACTGCCCATCACCAATAAACCACCCTACAGAGCCACTTCCTCCTGTGTGGGTCTCAGGAAGTCATTGTCCTCTACACACTGCCAGGTTCCCACTTCCACGCACGTCAGTGAGACCCCGGGAGAACCGCACGGCTGTCCGCCCTGGAGGCCCCTCCCATGACATGTGGCCTCAGCTGCCTGAAGTCATTTTCTAAAAACGGCTTTTTTTTTTTTTTTCCTTTTTGCTAGAGAAGCAGGTACAGAGGACGTGGAGATGTTGAGAGCTGATCTCAGGCCTGGGGAGGGGGTGGGTGCATCATGAGCCAGCCGACAGTGACTCATTAGTGTCGCTTGAGTCACCGTTGTCCCCAGACATGAGGGAGGCGGGAGCGGAGTGCCCACGGAGTGTGGGGAGGTGGTGCTCACGCCTCACCTCCTCTCATCCGGCAGCGCACGTCACCGGCACCGCCACCGTCACCGTCACCGGAGGATGTGAGTGCAGGAGGAGCCGTGACTCGGCTGGCAAGGGGAGGCAGGCCGGCCACCTTTCTCGCTCCCTTTCAGGTGCTGGCCATGATAGGTGGCCCACCCCCACCCATCCTATCCCCAGAGTCATGGAATCCAGTGAGTGATCCCTAGTTTAAAATGTGTGCTTGTTCACCCAAGAGTCACACATGCACATCCACATGTGCACATACATGACCATAGCGTGATCCTCTATGAGCAGCATGACACCGTATCAGCGTATCAGCACCTGCCCCGACAACTTCCATTTCATCACAAACGGCATTTTTGACAGGCAACTTCTGGAGGTAATGCGACGTTACAGACCAGAGCTTCTCCAGCTTGGAAGGGCTGAGGGTGACCTCTCCGGGGCAGGGCCTGGGCGTCTGCCTTCCCACCAAGCCCCCGGGAGTTTGTGGTGGTGCATCTGAAGATCACACCCATATGGAGGAGTGAGGAGTGGATGGTCAAGGCCCAGGAGATGCACCAAATCAAAATCTATTTCTTCTTCATCTGGTTACAACGTTCAGCTCTTGTTTCCATGTCGGGCCTCTGCAAGGGCGGTACTGCCCACTTCCCCTCCTACGGAAGGGCCCAAAGAGGGGAGAGGCTCGTGAGGATGGTGACCTCGTCCCTGGGTGTCGGCTGCTCCATCCAGCAGACACATGGTTCGCAGAAGAGAGTGCGGGGACCACAAAGAAGAAGATGAATCCAAAGGACTCGCTGAGATTCTAACCTGTGCCTTCCAAATCCTAGCAGTGAATTTCAAATTTAATCAGACTGCCTAAAGGATTTTCTTTTCCACTTGGATTTCTTTTTCTTTTTCTGTCTCTGGAAGACAAAGAAACCATCGCAGACATTTACGGAAGCCTTTGGGCCGCAGTTTGACTGTGTATTCCGTCTCAGTTTCCTTCCCTTCCCTCCGAGTCTGTCTGGTGCTGCCGCCCGCAGACGGACAGGGTGGTTCCCACACCCGATTTCACGTGCGATTCTGGCACCGATCTGCCTTCCCATTGCCCCGGAAGCCCCGAGATTACACTCTCAAACAGCCCGATGTGCTGTTCATTCTCGAGCACGCTGAATCCGTGCCTAAGTGAACAGCAGCCCCGTTTCAAGCTGCTGTAAGGAGAGACCCGAATGGTGGCCATCTACGGAGCCAGAGGTGACGTCGGAAGAGTCCCCGACGTCTGTTTCTGAGCCTATTACCCGGAGCAGGTCGCTGGCTCTCATCACTCGTGCTGAATGAGACTCACCTGGGACCTGCTGAGTGGGTCCCCCAGGCGCAGCCCTGCACTAAGCCAGGCCCCTGGCGAGTAGCCCGGGGTTCGACAGGGGCACTCCCATCCGTTCCAGACATGCACGTTTTTCCTCCCTAGGCCAATGTACTACTTTCATGCCGACTATTTGAAGTATCTTAAATGTTTACATATTTTAAATATCTTGAGCATTTTACATATTTTAAAACGGTAAATGTATCTTTCTCTTTGTTTCCTTCCCTTTTGAAAGATCTTTTCTTGTCCTTTTTTATTTGTTTGTTTGCTTCCCACTGTCTCGGTTTCCATCCCGAGCCTGGGAAAGCATCATTGTCACTTTCTCCAGCTGCGAGGCGCTCAGTGTCGGAGTGAGAGGCCTTCTGAACCCGAGTCCACCAGTGGAGGGATGCTGGGTGCGGCCACACGGGATCAGTTACTGCAGTCCTAGTCATTCATCGGGATCTGAAGTCGAGGTGCCAAGGTGGCTTTTTCACTGAAATGCAGAGAGCTCAAACTATATCAACAAAAAAATAAGTGATAAAAATTTTGAGATTTTAAACAAAAAGCAGATGATTTAATCCTTGTGAATTCTTGGTGATATGTCAAAGTTTTCATCCTTGCAAGGGTAAAGAAGGAGACCTAAGGAGGCCCCGTAGGCCAAGAGCCACAAGGCAGAGTGAGGTAGGTGGCCTAGCACCCCCTGCAGGCAAGCAATGGAAAAATGCAGGAAACCTAAGCCTGCATTTAAGGATGACTCAAAGGCTTTTTGTTTATTGTGGGGACAAGGGAGGAGTGTAAATGGAGTCGTTCTGAGTCGGTGGTTTGGCAGACAAAGACATCAGCAATCGCGGGCATGAGCTAAAGAGACCAGGAAACCAGGCAGCGCTGGACCGGTAAGGGACCGGTAAGGGAGAAGTCAGCGCCCACTTCACACCTCCAGCAGCAGGGGCACGGAGGTGTGAGATCCAGCTGCAGTGAGTTAAGCAAAAGAGAGGAAAAGAAGAAAAAAGTGTGCACACCGCCACCGCGGAAGGTGCTTCTGGGACGGAACACTCCCAAAGTCTGCTGAGCCCACACCCCATGGTCTCCATTCTTCTCACCAGTTCCGCAAGCTGAACACCATCTGTCAAATCGGAAGATGGTTTAGGTGTCAGGACACAGTTAAAGGAGCACAGATCATGGTGATAAAAAGCCTAGATTTGACCCCAAATCCATGGCTCTCCAGCGAGGTGACTTAAACAGGTCATTTAAAATCTCTAAGCCTCAGTTTCCTTATTATAAAATAGAAAATAGAACCCTAACCCTTTTGAGTCATTATTGGGAGTAAAAGACACTGGCCACGCGGTACAAGGACTAGCATGTGCTGGTCTGTTCGTTCCTTTCTCCTCGTTCGCTCTCACCGTCCCCCACCCCCCAACCCCCCGCCCCGACTCCGAAGGTCCCAGCCAGACCGGAGGAGAACATCCGAGATATCAGCGCACTTTCTCCAGTCACTGCTGGGGGTGCGCTTCTAGATCCGCAGGTGGTTGATGCCACTCAGAGAAACGTTCGCTTGCGTTCGTTTTCCGGAGGGTTAAGTCCAAACCACGTGTGGCTCTTAGAAGACCCTCCCCATTCGGTGTCCGCTTCTGTCCGCTCTCCGTGCCCGCTGCCCGCAGCCCAGGGCGGAGTGGGGTTAAAGAGCAAAGTCGGGCATCCTAGGCCTTGGTTTAAGTTCCGGCTTCTCCATCTGCTAGCTTTCTGATTTGGGCACAATACCCATCCATCCCTCTTTATATACTGTTTCATTTTTTGAAAATAGAAACAAAAATCATGGTGCCCGATATGTGTGCACCCTGAGAAGGAAGACGCCTGATAAAAACGGCTCCTGGTGGCTTAACTGGGCTCACATTTTAAAACCCAGAGCCTCGCCGCCGCTTCTGCCCCGGGGGGGGGGGGCCTCTCATGCACACAGCGCCCTTCGGGGAGCAGCCTGCCCTGAACTGCCCGCCCGCCCGCACCGGTTCCTGCCATCCGAGCAGCCCCATAAAGCAGCTCCTGGAATCCTAGTCCTACCAGCAGGACCGAGGCTTTCCCCGTCCAATCGGAGCTGCACAGCTATGTCGCCATCTACATCTTCTCTGACCAATCAGAGCAGCTCCAATCTGGCCAATCAGGACAGTGCCTTTTGGACCAATCCAGCCTCAGGGATTTTGAGTTCTCAGCGGGGTGAGCACAGACCAGGCAGGGACGGGCGGAGACCTTCGTCTGTTTAAGCGGGTTTTTGCTGGTTCCGCCAGCGCCCCTTTCCTTTACACCCGGGAGTGGAAACTGCGTGTCTCTTGCTGAGAGGAAACACGAAACCTTTGTGCTGTCGCAAACCAACGCACAGTGAAGCAGAGTCACAGAAATGGAGATCCCATGGAGGGTTAGCAGCAGGGAGGGGAAAGGGGGAGAATGGGGGGGAAGGTACAGGGAATAAGAAGCATAAATGGTAGGTACAAAATGGACAGGGGGAGGGTAAGAATAGCATGGGAAATGGAGAAGCCAAAGGACTTACATGTATGACCCATGGACATGAATTAAAGGGGGGGGGGTGCGGGGCAGAGGGGAATAAAGGGGTGAACAGGACAACTGCGATAGCATCATCAATAAAATATATGAAAAGAAAACAATCCAAGAGGCGTTACAACACATGTCGTGTCAGAAATGTGTCGAGAAAGAATAGTTACTGGTTCTATAGAGTAACTATTGTGGGGGCTGGAACTCAGCTCTGCCTCTGAAGACTAATCCCTATGGCTCTTGCTAACACTGTACCAGGCCTATACCTGCTCTTTACGATTCCTTAAAAGTTTGAGACAAGGAAGACTAATGCTGACGATTTTGAGATTTTAAAGGTTTTAAAATTTTCTAAAACTCTGATTATTGATTGACACTGAAATAAACCCACAATCCTTTCTGGGAAGAGCAACGTGCATTTAATTTTACTAATATTCTTGAAGAGATAAAGTCATCCTTGTATCCAGTTAGGGCCCAGGGTATTTTACAAACTTCTAATTTGAGGCTGGTCAAATGAATAGTGGTTGTGATTGAAATGTTTTATTTTCTGGACAAATTTATTGGGAAAATGCTTATTGTATCTGATTCTGAACTGATAAAAGAACCAATTACTTGTGTAATATATTCTATACTAAGATTGAAGCTCATCCAATTATCTGGTAGAAGCCGTGCTGAATATTAATTCTCGCTGGGGCAGATACAGTGTTATCTGCTGAAGTTAAATAACAATAGTAACAAACGATGTTTATTGTTAATATGAAGTCTGTTCTCTTTGTAGGCCTGGCCTTGGGTTCTTGCTCACGTCAGGCTGATGAGGTGGGTGATGTTTACAGGTGGAAATATTCAGGCTTTGGTCCCTCAACTGCAGACAGGCCTTTCCCCCAAAACCTCTCATAGTAGACTCTTACAGAGACTGGGCTTCTTACGTTTTCCTGGGAATGGCGGACTGGAGCACATCACACATGAGCCCCTGGCACCGGTGAGGCTGCCTCACCTCCCTGCTCCCCGCTGCTCTCTGACAGCGTGGAGGCAGAGCCCGTGTTCGCCCAGGTGTTTTCCTGGGTCCTGGCTGCTGTCCGCGGCAAAGGCTCTCAGTCCACCTGGTGCAGCCCCCCACAGGCCGCACTGACATCTGTCACGGCCCACAGCACGCCACAGTGCGCTTGCTGTGTCTGCAACAGCCTCTCTTCCAATATGCACACATATGCACACACAGAAATAGTCACATGCACACATGATATACACACCCATGCACACACACAAATATACATGCGGGCACACATACAAACACACAAATATACACACAGGCATACATGCAAATATGCACACCCACACACACACAAAATATATGCATACACACTCAAATATATGCATGCACACACATGCACACAAATATATGCACTTATACACACAAATATACACACATACATACAAACATACACATATACACACAGAAATATGCACCTATACACACAAATACACACATATACGCACATGCACAATATACATGCCAAACACACACAAACACATACACATATGCACACATATATACATATACAGACACATAGATGTGTGTGTGCATGTGTATTGGAAAAATGACTTGCTTCAGAAGTTGATGTTATAAATTTCAAACTACCTCTGGCTTAACAGCTACTTAATTCTCGGTGGCATTTTACAAGAGCAACTTAGATTCTGCGACGATCGGCTCTTTCATCTGGAGAAGATTTTTGACAGCACAGCCTCCTTCCGGTCTGTGGTGCGGACGGTTCGCTCGGTGCCCTGAAGAGTAACCCTGCAGCTGTGAGCAAAGCCGAGGGGCTCACACGCTGGGTCCTGTGCAGGTGCGGCTCCTTCTGGTCCCCGGGACTCTTGGGGACAGTTTGCAAGTCGGGAGTCGCCGCCCCTGCTGCACATCACCCAGTGCCTATTAGTCTGTGTGGGGACGCCGAGTGCCAGCGTCTGACTGCATGCACTGCGGGGGAGAGAAGTCTGGCTGATTTGCATACACACTGTGCTTAACCAGCCCCTAAATCAGCCTCCAGGGAAGACAGCTAATTACCATGCACGAGGCTGTGCAAGAACAGAGTCGGCCCTTCCTCCAGAAGAATGCTTATTTGTCCCTTCATCTCCTAGTTCACTCGAGGGCACCTTCCCGGAAAAGACAACCTTCGGGCCTTGCTGACTTTTCATTTTGTTTGACGTCTTCTTATAAAAAATCGTTAAAGATACACAAAAGTAGAAGGCGTACTAAAATGACCCGCCCCCAGTACCCACCATCCAGTTGAAATAACTATAACATATAGCCAAGAATTTGTCATTTTTATCGGCCTACCCCCGGACTCTCGCTGGCTATTTTATTATTTTTACAGCTTTGCTGAGGCGTAGTTCACGCACTACCAACCTGACTTGTTGGAAGTGTACGATCCAGTGATTTACAGGAAACAGATGGCAGCCAGTCACCATCGCCGCGGGCTGGCGGCGCAGATTTCCACCCCGAGCCACTTGCAGTCGAGCCCCTCCCCCCGCCACCCCCCTGCCACCCTCCTGCCACCCCCGCTGCTGTCTGGTCCTGCAGGGTCTCTCTTAGGGTTCCTCTTTGGGTCACCTCGCATCGGTGGAACTAAGCAGTATGTACCCTTTGAATTCTGGCCCCTTTGACTCAGCGTTGTGTTTTCAAGGCACAGCCATGTTGTGGTGTGTTATCAGTCGTTTCTTTTTATTTTTATTAATAACAGTATACTAATAACAACATGGATACTATTTTAGTGAAAGGCTGTGCCACACCTCACTTATTCATCCACCAAATGAGAGACCTTTAGAATGTTTTTCGGATTTCCGTGTCACGCCACCATGACTGCGCACGGGCCAGCCTCTGTGTGGACGGACATCTCTCATGGCCAGACAGTCAGAGGAGGGTTGCCGGCCATCGGGAAGTTCACGCCTCAGTTTTCAGTGGCTTTTTCCAAAGTGGGCGGCCGTTTTCCATTCCCTCCAGTGATGTGCGGCGGCTCCAACGTCCCGAATTCTTGCCAGCGCTTTTCTTTTCTTTTCTTTTTTTCTTTTCTTTTCTCTTTTCTTTTCTCTTTTCTCTCCCCTCCCCTCCCCTCCCCCCTCCCTTGTCCCCTCCCCTCCCCTCTCCTTTTTCTTTTCTCCGCCTCCTCTTCCTCTTCTTCTGTCCTTTCCCCTTTAAAATGATAACTTATTGATCATAAATGGTAACTCACTGTCCTTCGGGATTTTATTTCCTGAAGGACCAATGATGGTTAGCTCCTTCTTGCGTGCCTTTTAGCTGGGCACACATGTTATTTTGCCCATTTTTAAATCAGGCCATGTCCTTCATAGTGAGTTGTGTTATTCTAGGTACAAGTTATTTATTTCCTTATCAGATAAATAATTAGGAAGTATTTGCTCCTAGTCTGTGGCTTGACTTTTCGTTTTGTCCCCGTAGTTAACAGCGCTTTTAAAATGTGAATGTCCACCATACGAGTTATTTTGATGACGTCCAATGTGCTGGTTATTCCTTTTACGTGGGTCGAGTTGCTAGCGTGTTGACTGATAGCTCCCTGCGTGTGACTGAAGTCGTGAAGATTTTCTCCTTGGTTGTCTTTACAAAATTGCACAGTTCAAATTCTTACGTTTAGGTTTCTGATCGATTCTGGCATGTTGTCCCAGCCCCTTTCCTGGAAAGATTCAAACAAGGTCAAAGCAACCAACCGACCAACCAGCCGACCAACCAGCAAACACACACACACACAGCCCACGGGTCAGGCGGAAGGACCTGCGCGCAGACGCCGGCTGAGCCGGGGCGGAGGCTTCCGCGTCCTCCCCCCGCGCGCGCACCGATGAAACGCAGGGCACCCGGCCTGCTCCCCAGGACGCACCTGCCTCACCCTTCGAGGACAGGAGAGAGCGGGCGCCGGTGTCTGGAACTCTGACAGCACCGTAGTTTCCAGACAAGAAAAGCAGGTTTAAACAGATTGCGGTGTCTGGTTTTGTGTTCCGGCCACGGAGAAAAGTGGCTCGGGAAATGGAGCCGGGGCTTGGGCGCTGCTGGGTGGGCGTCGTTGGGCGGGGCGCCGGGCCCCAGCTGCTCCGCCCCTGGGCCCCTGGCAGCCTCCCGACATTTGCTTCTATCCCAGCGCCTTAGAGACCTGAAGTTCTTGTTATACCACAAAAATATCAATACAATATCCACAGCCCCAGGATTTCTCCTTTATCAGATAGCGAGGGCTCCGCTGTCGCTTCTCCCTCTGCAGGTGTGTGCCCAGGTGAAGGGGCCTGCGCAGGTGACCCAGACAGGTGACCCAGACCGAGGGATGGGCCCAGGCTTGAGAAGAGTTAGAATTCAGAAGATGGTCTTCTCATATATTTTTCGAGGAACTGATTTTTTGAAGCAGAATTTGAACTCCAGGGCACGAACTCCCTTGGACAGTGCATTCTTCCGAGGACAAGAAGGGTATGCGAGCAGAATAAAGTCATTTTCCGAATGGATATACATGTTTTTATTTACAGTGAGGGAGTCAGAGTGTGTGGCCGGAAATGCATTTGTGTGAGAAGAAGGACATAAATGTAAGCTTGGTGCTCTGTCGCCTTGGACCCCGAGGTCACCACCCGGATGGCCCTGCTCAGCCAAGTCTTCTTTCTTTTTCCTCCTGAAATGTCTGGCTTTCAAAACCCCCTGATTCTATTATTCTATTGTTATGATTCTGATACTCTGTTGTTGACTGCTGGCTGGGAAGCACTCTCCTAGGCCATGTCAAAACCATTTTAATTTTATGGAAATGGCTGAGATTATAAAGACCATATTTGTATAATCTGGGGGCAGTCACTTTGGCTTGAAAATTGGGCTTCCATAATAACAAATTGAGGTTTACGGAAGAAAAATCAAATGAAGTTGTCACAGCTTCAGGGTAAATAAAGAAAATGGAACAAGATGTTCACCAAGTTTCGGCTTATCTAGCTGTGCAGAGAGAGCTGATGTACTACCAACTTCTACCTTTACTGTGCAACTTATAAACAGATTTGTTGGCATGCAAATTATAAGTTGTCCTGAAAGCTCCTTCTGCTAATTAAGGCTTGCAGAAACCTGGGAAGGGCTGAATAATTAACACAGTGTTGGCGTGTTCCATAGTCAGTGAGGTGTCAGCGTACTAGATGTCAAGATTAGGAGAAAGGAACCACTGAAAAATACATTTTAGTTTTTGAATTCCCTTCCCTTTTGAAATGTGTTCTGGGGAACCTGATGCGAGGGGGAGACCATCAAATCTTAAGGAGCTGGCCCCTCTGGGCGCTGTGACACGTGGGAGCTGTCCTCACCTTGCTTTACCCTAAGCCCCGTGGTGGCCGTGCCAGCCCCTTCCCTGCCGGTCACTGGGCACTGGCCACCTCTCGTCTGTCCCGCATGTCACACGAGTGCAAAGAGCAGAGGGTCGTCCAGAGCCAGAGACCAAGCTGCAAACTCTTCGCTGCTCGTTAGCTTTGTGACCCCCGGGGGCGGGCCTTCTTCCCGCGCTGCATACGTGTCTTCATCCGTAGGCTGGTGATCAGCACAGACATCGTGTAGATTTGCTGTGATGATCAAATCAAAGACAGCAGTGGCCGCTCACGAAAATCTGTTCCCCCGCGTGAGTTCGGTTTGGGCCATCAGGTAGTCAGAGGGTAATGTGATCGTATACTTGGTGACAGAGAGACGGTCCCTAGACCCCATGAGGTTCCAACACGGGTCACCCAGGCAGCTGCCAAGGGGCGGGAGGGTGAGAGAGGCTGGGAACCGGTCCTTCCACGCAAAGGGAGCCAGGAGGCCGAGGAAGCCAGAAGAACGGGTGAGGGGTGAGGGGAGAGGGGAGGCCTGTGGATCTGGGTGGCTGGAGTTAACCCCGTAGGTGCTGTGGAGTCGCAGGCGCCTGCGAAGCATAGCCTGCCCTGCGCTCACCTTCCCCAGCGGGCGGTGCTGCTTTTGTTGTAAATTCTGCGGCTGGGATGCTCCTTCCGAGAATATTTTGGGGTGGGAACTGTTTTGTTCCTGGTTACTTCCGTGTGGACAAGACTTAGCCAGCGTGAGAAGACACCGTTTTTGATGATCTGCTCCTGGGAAGCGGCTGAGAAGAACTTTGTGCTTCCCCACCCCTGGGTGGTAGCCGAGGGACACGCTGGGAAGTCCAGCAGGACTTTTCCGTCCCCACTGAGTCGGGTAATTCTCAGGAGTTTGTTCTTGGCGTGCTGGTCTGAAACAATCTTAAAACACGAAATCACCCGGTACATTTTTGGTAAAATAGTGGATGCTTAACATTTGTTCAAATTTAGGTTTCTACAGCTTGTATAAAGCAGGACAATTTTATATTGCAAAGTATTATTTGTAAATAAATTACAAGGCACCTTTGTACAAAATTTTATTCTTTATCACGTCCATTTTAAGTATACGTTCAAGAAAAAATAAAACCAGCCCATTGGATAGCCACCTTTTAAATCATTCATTTAGATTAAATCGTGTGTAAATACTGACTACAACTTGCCCCCAGAAGCACTTCTAAGTAGGTTTTGATCTTGATCTTGAAGTGACCTTGGGATGCGGGTTCTTTGCCTCACGACACGTTTGAGTCACCCCGACTCCCCGCAAACACAGAGTGTGAAGCACCCAGACAGATGACCGAAATCCACTGTCCGTGTCCACGGGGACCGCGGATCCCAGGATGTACCGCCCTCTCCTCGTGGCGCCCGCGCATCTGCCATCGCGCACGACTCGGCCAGGAGGAGCCGGTCCTGAACAGGGCTCCTCTGTTTCTCAAGCCATTTGATCTGAAAACATAGTAATGTTTGCACTGTGTTGGGGGTGCTGGTCTTGGGAGCCGGGAGAGTCCGGGAGGGGGGCAGAAGTGTTTAGAGAAACCCGGGACTCCTCTGATTTGGAGCGAGACCCTCGACACGGGCAGCAGTGAGACTCGGGGGAAACTCACCCGCTGCACGGTTTTCATTGTGGATCTTTAGAGGGAAGGGCCGGTGAGGCTGAGAGAGTCAGGTGAGGGGAGGCCGGACCTCTGATCCTGGAGGGGCAGCTGGGACTTGGATAAAGTGGAAGGGGAAGGAGAGGAAACAGACATCGCTTCCTCATGGATCTCTGCATCTGCTCCTTCCGTGTTTGTTCCTGTTCGGAAGGTAGCGGATCCCGCGGACGGAATCTTTAAACCGTGGGACTGAATCGTTATTGAAATTGGAATTGGAAATGTACAAAAGATATCAATTAGATGAGGATTACCATAATCATTTTTGCTAGAGCCAAGAGTAGCACCGTAAATCTTTCTGAATTCAAATGATT
This sequence comes from Anoura caudifer, assembly GCA_004027475.1. Taxonomy (NCBI): domain Eukaryota; kingdom Metazoa; phylum Chordata; class Mammalia; order Chiroptera; family Phyllostomidae; genus Anoura; species Anoura caudifer. The sequence goes on along the minus strand of PVKU01002573.1, from coordinate 192,702 downwards.
TCCTTCTGATTAACGTACCAGAGAGTCCGTGTAGCTCATGTGCTAACAACCTATGGAGCTAATTGAAGCAAGAAGAAGGAGGAGGAATAACTTCCTGCGTTTTTTATCGTGAATGTCATTTCAATAAGTCAGCGACGCAGAAGAGGGGGGAATGTGGCAACGTCACCGGCTGTCGCTTGCATGAAATCCCAGGAGTCGTCGGCACAGGGAGTGAAGCCTCTTGCTCTTCCTCCGGGAGCTGCTGCTTCTGGGAATGGCCGCGGCTGCGGTGCCCTCTGGGCGCCGTACGAGGCGGGCGGCGATGGGCCGAGCGAGGTGGTGCGGGACAGGTCCATCCTTGCTTTGACGGGGGTCCCCATCCTCCTGTCCTTCTGAGACCCTGCTCCGGGAGGGAGGAGGGGCTGTAAGATGCCGCAGGGTGTTTTAGGGGCAGCCCGGAAGGCCCGTGCTGGAGGGTAAGGGCGCATCACCGAGCGCCTCTCCGGTGTCTTTTGAGAAAAGTGGAGACTGCCTACACCCAGAATGTGCCTTCCAGAAACGACAGGAAATGTGCTGGACTTTGCGCGGAAGGCAGAACTGGTTCTTAAAAAGCTCAGGGTTATGTCATGCAAAAATCAGCAGTTCTGGGTGTCAGGGGATCAGAGGCGTTAGAAAGGTGTAGTTAGGGAATTACAGGTAGATGTAGTTATTACTTTCTAGCTCTCATTGACATGAGCCTGATTGGGAGTCGGTGACTGGAACAAATAACATTTTTAAGAGTGGAAATATGCTGTGCGTTGTGTCCGAAGTGTCACGCCTCGAGGAAGGTTGTCTTTTCTAGCTGCGTCCCCTGCGCCTGCCCACACCACGCATGTTGGGGGGTCATTCCTGCCCCGGCCCCTCCCCACGGACATGCACACGCGGCTCCCCTCCCGCGGTACCTGGCTGCGTCAACACATCCCGCTCTCCTATGTTCCCTGAGCTGCAAGTAGGTTTTAAAACGTGGAGGTGGGTAGCGAAGGTGGAAGTGAGCATACGATGGCTCCGGGGAGAGGCTGGACAGACGGACACGGCTCAGTTCCGTGTCCCGTCCGCCTTCCGGGACAAGGGAAACCTTCTCCAGGAGGAAAAGCGCAAAGCGAACTTCCTAGGAGCGAGTCGACACTGGAGATGGACGCGGTAATTCCGCGCGAGCGCTCTGCCGGCCGAAGCGAGGCTCGGCCTGTGGTCATTTTCGAAACCCACGTCCAGCCAGGTCTTGGCCGCTCCTGAGCACAGACCCCGTCCGGTCTGACTCAGCGGCCGGCGGAGGCCGGGACGGCCCGTCCCAGCTCCCGCTCAGCCTAGTCAGCGCCCGCTCAGACTAGGCAGCGCCCTCGGGTCTCTGGCCACGTGTTTCTTCCCCACGGAGTTTCTTCTGAAGCTGGAGGGTTGACTCTCTGCTGTCAGGTTCTCGGGAATCCGGCCCGGCGGTCACGAAGAAGGAACTCGTGTGTGCGCCAAGAGGCTGGAGAGCAGGAGGAATGGCCATCCGTCTGCTCGTCGCCGAGTTCCCAATTCCAGCCCTTGGGTTGTTGAGGGCTGTCACTTCTTCAGGCTGGTGACCCCCAGTTTCCCGTGTCCCGTGGGTGCCTCTCTCTCTCTCTCTCTCTCTGACCTCCAAGCCCAGGTCGCAGACCCTGTGCTTTAGCTTCCCATCGGTTTGTTTTCTCCCCTTTCCCGGTTTCACAGTGCGCCGCAGCGCACTGCAGAGCCCCCACCTTCCAGGAGGCAGAGGACGGACGGAGTCCCCACCTGAGACGACCGTGTCTGAGGACACGGAGCACTCGGATGTCGGATGTGCCATGTGCTTCCGTCGGAGACGGCCGCAGCACCCCGAGCACCCCCGGGCTCCCGCTGACTCCTGAAGAATGTTGAGAAGCCACGGGTAGCGGGAAAAAGGTCTGTTAACAACCTAAAAATACGTATTAAAAATGGACAGACATGAACTTCCTGTTAAAATGAAATCCTGCCACTAGTTTGAAGAAAGGGCAAACACACCCTGGAGTTCGTCCCTGCCTGGGACCTTCCTGTTTTCCGGAGAGTTTTACGGAAGAGAGTGTGACCTCGATTCCACTTTTGGGGTGGGGGATGGGGTGGGGGTGGGGGGTGGGATATGTGTGTTTGGTGAGAGCATACAGAGAAAAGCAAGAAATACCACAGTAGTTTTATTTTTTTAAACCCAGATAAATGAGATCTAAGCTTCAGGTTGATGTCGGTCCTTGCTGAGGCTTTATCCTGTACTCTCCGTGGAGCCGCTGAAGAACCCGTGCCCTGGGGGGGCGACCTGAGGCAGGGCCAGGAGTCCAGTCCCTGACGGGGGACGTCTTCCTCGTGTGTCCTCTGTCGCCGCTGTTTGCTGCCAGCCGGTGCTCCCCGGTCCCTGACTCAGGGGCGTCTCTGGGTCCCTCCGTCCTGCTGTCTGCAGACTCACCTCAGACACGCTCTGTGCGGCGGCCCTTCCGTCCGTGGGCCCTGGGGTCCCCCGACCCCTGCCTTTCCCCGCAGAGGTGAACCTGGGGTCTGTCTCCCAGGGAAGCGCCCTCCACCCTGGTCCCGTAGTGGGGCCAGGCCGTCCCGCGCCCAGCCTGGGTCCAACAGGCTGCTATTAAAAGTACATTACAGGAGGGACTGGACAGCAGGGTCACCTCCAGGGCCAGCCCCTTCCCCAGCCCTTCCTTCCTGCCAAGTCCCCACCGGTCTCTCCCGTCCAAAGGGTCGGGGAAATGCGTGTCTTTGTCTCTCCAGGGGCATCTTCACCCAAGGCTTTCCACTCCAGGCCCTTTCACGCATCCTAGATTTCAAAGGTACCAACCGAGTTTGATAGGAACAGTGGGATTTTTCAGGGCCCAAAAGTACCTGAATTTTACATGCTAATCAGGGCAAAGTGGTTCCTACCACAGGTTCCCGACGCTGCTGAGGGGGAGGTGTAGGGCGTCCTGGGCGCGTCCTGCATCGTCTTAGCGGGGAGGGAAGAGGCGTTAGAGGGATGTGGTGCAGAGAGCTCACCACTGGCTCAGCGCAGAGCGGTTCGGAAAATACTCATTTACAACCGCAGAAGGTGTTTCGGCCAGTTCTATCTTTAAGGGCGATACTCAGTTGCCAGGTCGGCCCCTCTAGAGACTTCAGTCTCCGATCGTCGGGAGGAGACAACAATGTCCGGTTCCCTCAGCAAAAGCGGGGGGACGAGCCTTGTGCCGATGCTGATGGACCAGTGACACCCAGCCACGGTGCTGGCGCCTGCAGAGCAGGGAGGTCGGGAGCGTGAAATCTCTTCTCTCTGCAAAGACCGTTAGCGTGCACTGAACATCACGTGTCACCTGTTCGCCGTCGCGGGTTTACGTCATTAGAGGGGTAGGACGCTTGAGAAGACGCTGGCGACACTGACTTAGAAGGTAAAAATTAATTGGGGCGCAGGACTGTCCGCGATGTGGGGTGGAGAAGATCGCTCGGAGTTGCCAGCAGGTGGGCAGACTGTACGAGTTGTTAAATTGTTTCTGCCTACAAGGCTGGAGTATGTTTTGCAAGAACTGTAGCAAGGAGGGTTCGATCCAGGCAGGGGATCATCGCAGTCACCGCGGAGAGTTAAACGCACCTGGGGAAACCTAACGTACCGGAAATTCCGCTCTGCCCTGCAACAAGTACTTCCAGGGCTCCTGATGGGGCGCTCGGGGGTGGGGGGGTTGCAGGCCCCAGGCCAGGCTGGATCAGGGGTGGCATTTACCTGGGAACAATAATGCCCACATCCCCCGGGGACGTCACAACGGAATGAAAAGCCAGAGGTCAGCCAGAAAGGAGAGATGTTGCAGGGTAGATGGACGGATCGATCGGCGCTTCCAAGGCAGACGGTGTGATGGATCGGTCGGTAGGGCAGCGGACAGCGAGGCACCGGGAACGTGGCTCATCGGTTGGCTGGTGGCCGTGAAAGCGTGCAGCTCGCCCTCAGCCAGAAAGACTCACGGGAGCGGGGACCCGCTCTAGTTCTGTGAGACGCGTCATTGGCACCCTGGTGGGCACTGTGCTGAACCGACAGATTCAGATTGCGTTGGGTGGCGTGGACATCTTAAGGATGTTAATTCTTCCTGTCCGTGAGCATGGTATGCGCTTCCACTGATTAGCATCTTCTTCAGTTTCTTTCTTTGGAGTCTGATGATTTTCCCAGCACAGGTCTTTTACATCCTTGGTTAGGTTTATTCCTAAGCACTTTATTCTTCTTGAAGGAGTGGAGACCTGTCGTGATCAGATGGCGTCGGCGTCTTTCAGGAGCAGAAAGTGTGGCTTTCATCCACAGGTGCTCCAGCAGCGGCTGTCCAGATGTCACCCATGCCCCACGCTGAGGTGTCCTCTGACTCAGCCACTGCCGCGAATCCGCCGGCTGGTGCGGATCCCGCGGGCCTGGGTGCCTGGCTACACGCTTGCGGAGTGACCGGGGCGGCTGCTTGGTGGAAGGATGCAGGCGGGTCTCTGTGGAACGTGGAAGAATTTGCCTGGAGATAAAAATAATTATCCCAACACCGAAATTCTTCCTGAGCCTGTCAACAAAGCTGGCTTCAGACGATCCTCTCGGAAGAGCCCAACTTGTGTTTGGGGTCCCTTAAAATATGTTCCATTTTTTGTCACCTTACTTGGTAAAAATCTGCGTTCAAAGGAAAGGGTGAATATTCCTACCTGGTTCAGGCTGCTTGGATCTGGGAAGGATGGCTGCCCAGGAGTCATGCCCATTGGCTGGGAGAGGCCTGCATGGGCAGCGGGGGGATGTCCCTACCTGGGAATCTGTGCCCCTGCCTGGGACCCTGTGGGTGGAAGCCGCAGGGAAATGGCATGGGTGAAGGTCAGAACTGGACATACGTTACCGGAAAACCCTCCCAGCCAGACTCACAGCCCCTGTGACGGTTCCCATTTTACGGATAAAGAGAGCGAGGCCCAGAAGCGTAAGGCTTGGTCCAGGGCGCGCAGCGCCGGAGACCGATGACGCCCGGGTAGCAGCTCAGGCCCCCGCTCCGGACTTCCTCGGCGCCAGGCGCAGGCCGGCTGTGACCCCTCAGGTAGCCTTCCGGCTCCTCCGTCTTCCCGTCTGACTCTGCGTGTCCCCATTTCTCTCGTCAGTCACGGACGGTGGCAGCGAGGTGGGACCCATTTCACAGGAGAATCCCGGTTGTCTCTAATAATTAAATCGCGGCTGCAGATTTTCGCTCTTAAGCCCCTTAGTGCAAAGGAATCCCCACACTCAAGCCCACAGGCTAGATCTGGTGGGCTGCATGTCCTTGGTGGTGTTTTTGCGAATAAAGTTTTATTGGAACACGGCCGCGCTCATTCCTGCACCTATTATCTAAGGCCACGTTCACACTGCCACGAACTTTAGGTGGAGCAGACACCACGTGGGGCATGGAGCTCCCGACAGGGTTTGCTGCCCTGTTGTTCCAGAAGGTCCAAGCTGCCAGTCTTCCCCGCGTCCTGTGGGCTCAACTCCGGTCCTGCTGCCTGCTGCTTGCTCCATGCACTACGGTGGCTTCGTCCAGGAGGCCGTCAGCTCTTTACGGATACAACGCAGACCGGACGGGTGCCGCTGCGGTGCCAGCTTTGCGCCGCCCTGTGAGCACCCTCCAGCGGCGCGCAGAGCGCAGCGGGGCTCAGAGAAGGGAGTGGGCACGCGGTGTTGTGTGAGTCGGCTGGCTCGGCTGCTGAGGGGCGGGGTGTGGTCACAGCCACTGCCTCCCAGCCTGGTCTCCAGCGAACGGAAGAAAGGACACTCCCGGGGCAGGGGCAGGTGACTCATCTTGTTCGCTGTCCGGCAGGAGCACCAGCCCGGATGGGCCCAGGTCACTCAAGGCCTGGAGGGGTCGCATGAAAGACATGGTAGGCTGGAGAGATTGGGGGACAATCTTGGTGGTAGAAACCCCAAGACTCATGAAAGACAACCCAAGTTTCCAAAACAGGTCATCCATGAGCAGTTGCTTGTTTCTGGGGTGGGGTGCCCTTCACCGGAATTTGGAGGAGAGCAGGGCAGGGGCTGGGTTCTCCACCACAGCCCTGGGGCCAAGAGGGCGTGTGTTCCACCCACACCAGTTGCATGAAGACACAAAGAAGCAAAGTAATTAGCTGACAGAGAGATTCTTTGTTTGCATACGTGATCGCCTCTCATTTCTCCTGTAACCTGATTTGTTAGTACGACGAAAACGGCTACGTGTATGAAGTACAACGACAGACAAAACTCTGCGGACGCACATGGTCTCTCCAGGGCCGGCGCACGCATCCGACGAAACAAAACTCGGCGCTCGTGTGGAGTGAGCCGTGCCTGCCGACGCGAAGCAGCTTCTGGTGCGCTTGGGGCCACATGGCGACACGTGTGCAGAAAGGAAGCTGGTGCCCCCGACCCACCCGAGCCCCAGGCCCTCCCGCCGGTGCCTCCGGGGGACCTTTGCACCGTGAACACCTGTTCAGCAGCGGCACTGTAAACCTAGCATCCCCTGCGCCGCGCAGGCCGGTTTGCGGAGAAGCGGGAGCCGGGCAGGGGTGGTTAGTGGTCTCCATAACCCCAGGGGGTGGTCTTTGTTTGCTTCTGTCTTGCAGAAGGCTGCTTGCCCAACAAGCACTGTCGGAAGAGTTTCTCAAGGGAAAACATCCCATTAGTTTATCATGAAACTTTTTTTTTTTTTTGCCATTTTCCAGGAATCTTTCGGAGCAGGAGCTGAGTCACCAGCTCGGGGTGGGTTCCGAAACAGGGATGCGCACTCCTCCCGTGTTTCAGGTGGGTGCCCTCGGCCACGCCGGCGGGCAGGGGTCCGAGACTCCAGCTTGCAGAGCGAGCGTCCAGAGGTGCGTCAGCGCCCACGCTTGAGCCTGGCCACACCTCCTGTCGGGGGAGAACCCCCGTGGCATTTCCCGATGGCACCTACGCCCCAACCCTCCCCTCCCAGACCCCGCGACCTCCGCACCCCCAGGGTCCCATGGGGTCTTCGGCTCCTTGAAGTCTGTCTGTCTTCCCCGCCCCAAGATTCCCATCACGTTCTTTCCGTGAAGAGCTTAAGATGAAGCAGAGACAAGTTCTGGCTGGAAAAGGACCTCTGTCTGGTATTTCGGACGGGAATGGGAGAGGGCTGAGCCGTTTGCTGCTTCTGCTGGCTCATCTGGAGAGGGCCGCCTTTTTCTCCCCGCCGATTCAGAGGGTAGAGGTACTCCACTAATCCATCGTCAACATTTAGATATGAACCTGCTTGAAACTGGAGCTTGTCAGTGCAGCGTGGGCGGCTGAGGCTGATGCCTGTCTTGTTTTCCTGCAGGAGAAAATTATCTGCTAAATAAACGAATAGGTAACAGTTTGTGGGGTTTCGTTTTCGAGGGGACCAACAGAAACTGCTTCTCCCTTCACTAACAGAGAAGAGTAAGACGGTGAAACGGACCAGGATTGGGGGGAGGCGGGGTCAGGGGCCACGGAGGTGAAGGAGCACGTGGGCGTGTGGAGCACCCGGGCGGGCTGAGCACGGACCTGGTGGGCAGAAAAGAGCGGACGGACTCCTCGGCTGCCTCTCCCGGACGTTTGGCTTCCAGCGCTGGTCTGCGATCTCTACCCGCTCAGCCCACCTCCTGGAAAAGAGCGTGGGGTCGGGTCATTAGGGCGTCTACCAGCCGCTGGACCAGGTGCGAGGTGAGCGGAGTGAGGTCCAGAGTCGCCACAATCCTCGCAAAGCGGCAGAGGCCGATTCCTTGGGAGGAGACGAACACCTTGCAGCAAAGAATGAAGCAGGGACACCGGGGCACCAGACGGGCTTCCGCCAGAGAAGTCCAGAAAGAAGCAAAATCCTGCAGCGCGGGAGCCCATTGTTTTCGGTCGCCCGGCACTCAGAGTCCCTGCCTCAGGCTTCTCGTCACTTCTCAGTCACCGACTTGCATTTGGTGGCTGCTCAGAAAGGCTGTTGTCCGGTCGGCGAATGTTACCAGGTGGACGACACATCGTGTGCTTCCCAAGAGCGGACAGCCGGCCCTGTATACGAATTTCAAGGCACTTTTAAACAAAATATGCATTTTCGCTGATAATCCGGCAGAGCTGGAAGTTTTGGCTTCAGAGAGTGAACTTGCCACGGTGAAGTGCCCAGGCCTGGCACGGAAGATGGGGCTGGACTGAATTACAGGCATCGCCTCGGAAACGTGTCTGTGGAGTAAGGGCACGTGTGGGCCGGCAAGGTCTCCGGAATCCCCCCTGCAGTGACCCCGCCCTGGAATGCAATCTTGGCTGGCGGGGGTGGGGTGGGGGGGGTGTTTCCATTTCCAGGAACTTCAGCAGATGATGGGGTTGTCCTGGGCCTGGCGGAGCGAGGGAGGGGGCTGGGGGGGCCGGAGGGGAGCAGGAAGTCCTGATGTCTGCAGCCTTCCAGTCCGGAGGGCGGCAGATGAGTTCCTGCCAGGTCCTGGCTGTGCAGGGAGAGACTGAGGGCCAGAGAGGGCGCCCCCCCCGCCCCCCATTCGCGCTCTCCCCACCCCACCCCACCCCACCCCGACCCAGACACACCTGGAGGCGGACTCCTGGGAGGAGCCCTGGTCCAGCCGTGGAGCCCTCACACTTTGCCGGCGGATGTGCTGGTGAGTGTACGAGCGCAGACCCGACCCAGCCCGATTCTTTCAGGCGAGGTGGCTCGGCTGAGGTAGCCCTGAAGCCTCGGCTTCAAGTCAGAACCCTTCTTGCTCATCGTAATGATGATTCTCCAGCTCGAAAGGATGCTGCTCGGGGCATCAGCACAGTCCTTTCAGATGCTGATTAAAGCAAATTTCAAAGTCTTCTCAAGGGATGCGTGTTTGTCCCGTCTTCCCAGGTGGCGGTGAAGGAGGTTGAAGAGAGGGGTGTCTTAGAAGGAATCCGAGCTGAGCTTGGGAGAGCTGTGCGGACTGCAGCTCTTCTTCCCGATCGATGCCAACACCCCCAGCCCGGGACACGCACGGGCCTATTTCCCTTATCCGGTTTTATCCGGCTTCCGTTCATTCCGAGTTTTCCAGCCAAGGGCAGAGTGGTTCTTGTGTCCCCACCCCCCTCCTCTAAAATGAGCCCGCGGCAATTCGGATGGTCCCGTCCTCCCAACGCCGCCGCGTGCCTCACGGCCACCTTGTTCCAGCCGCGTTCATGCTGCGTTTCCTCCGGTTTTTCTGGAAGAGTCGATGGAACGGAAGGGGAGGCGGTGTCCACCTGGCGGGTTCATCGCGGTCATGTTGGCATCAGGACCGCACACTGAGACAGATGAGCGAGATCCCTTCATCAGAAACCCCATAATGCCTTGCGCTGATGTCGCGGAGCAGCAAGGGATGGGGAGTCAGTCCCTGGTTCGGGTCCTGGCTTGGGGCGTCCTTGTTGTGTGCTCTCGAGCAAGTTGCACGGGCTCAGAGCGCTGGTGACCCCCAGGACTATGACGAGACCTTTCGCACGGGGTTACCACGAATGTCAGATGAAGGAATGATTTTTTTTTAGTGTATTTTTTAAAATAGATTTGATTGATGATGCCATTACAGTTGTCCCATTCCCCCCCTTTTTCCCCTCCAGCCTGCACACCCCCTCCCACCCACATTGCCCCCTTCAGTTCAAGTTCATAGGTCATGCATATAAGTTCTTTGGCTTCTCCATTTCCCACGCTACTCTTACCCTCCCCCTGTCTATTTTCTACCTACCATTTATCCTACTTATTCTCTGTACCTTTTCCTCCTCTCTCCCCCTCCCACTCCCCAGGTGATAACCCTCCATGTGATCTCCATTTCTGTGATCCTGTTCTTCTTCTAGTTGTTTGCTTACTTTTTGTTTGCTTGTTTGTTTATTTGTTTTAGGCTTGGTTGTTAATAGCTGTTAATAGTATTAATACTGGTCCACCTTATCTCTGGCCGACACCCTCCTCCGCTGCTTACCACGGCCACGTGCTTGCAGCAGTTTGCACCTGAGGTTCGCAGCGATCCAGGCACCTGGGAACGCACCCACGCGCTGCGTACCGGACGGTGAACCAGGAGCTCCCGTGCGGACAGCAAGGGGTCTAAAGTCACACGGCCAGACCGCGAGCAACCTGAGGTTGGCCAGAAACCTTTTGAACTCACGATCAGTTACTTAAGTGTTTATTTTTTTTTTAACATTCTGAGAGGAATAATCTGTTTCTACAGGGTTCTCACCGCCACAGTTATCTGACGAAGGTTCAAAGGAACAAGGCGGCGGTTTCCGTGTCACTGAACGGACGACAGACACCCAGGCAGAGGATGCGGAGTCCGTGCGCTTATTTCCTTGCTGTACCCGACCGCAAAGCCAGCTTCGGCCCAGAAAATGACACGTTCCTCTGTGCGATGACGAGCCTGATTATTATTTTTTACATAAATGGAACCGGCTAGGCAGCCCGCACATCAAAGGCAGGGCTGCATTAGCAAGGAGTCAGGCTGCGGCGGAGGCTGGCGGGCTGCTGGCAGGTCGCAGCTGCTTTGACCCAGCACCTCCCGGCGCGGACGGGCACCTCGTCTTGCCTTTTGTGCGAGTCAGGAAATGAGGGGGATGAGGCGCGCCTTTTGGTCCTCATCCCAGCCGCCCTGCCCGCGGGGGGATGAAAGGCCTGCCGATCGCTGCCGGCTGCAGGGCGCGTTCGTTATCCCCGTTACCACCGCAGATGGCATGTTATTCTCGGGGGCCCGAGGAGAGGAAATGCTTCAAACAAGCCCGCTCCCCGCCAGCGAGATCTGACGAGCCCCAGGAGAGGAGCCCTCTGTCCGCACGTTTTCAACGCGGCTTCCCAAGAGCACGGACGCAGTGGCGGTCGCCGGCCCTCAGCGTCGGCCCTGGAGGCCACGTCTTGCTGACCGTGTCCCGCCGAGAACCGTGGGTGAGCCATGAGAAATGCGGGGATGGGCTTTACAGGGCGAGAGTCACCGTTCGGCCTCTCTTGTCCCCAACTATTTCTTCAGGGGCGGTTCGTGTTATTGTCTTTGGACCTCAGTCCATGAGTCAGCATGCGAGGGGCCCGTCTGTGTCACAAACGTGTTCGCAGGTGTGGCTGAGAAAACCATGTGTCACCAGACAGACAATTCTGTTTCGAGGGACGTGTCCGCAGGCGTGGGGGGCAGGGTGAGGTTTGTGCGATGTCTGCAGTAACAGCCGTCCAACAGTAACATTTGCCGTTGCTTTTCCCGCAGTAGCCTGTGGGCATGTGTCTGTGCATGCGCGTGCGTGCGCATGCGTGTGTTTGTGCGTGTGGTCATGGGATGGCGGGCTTCCACCTGTGCCTCCGGCTCAGAGACTGCATGTTCTGTCGGACGTGGAGATGATGTCCTTGAATTTCACCGCCACGCTGAGACGTGGGTGTCACCGTAAGGCCTCAAAATGAGACAAACCCCAATTCAGAAGGTTGCTGGACCCCGTTCAGGTCCAACGAGAAACAAAAGTGGTGACTTTCAGCCCTGGTTTCTCTCCCGTCTCCTCATTACCGTGGATTGATGGGGAAATTCACACCAGCGTGGGCTCTCTGTTCAGAGTGAACCCTTCCCTGAACCCCCCAGGCCCACGCGGTGGGCGAGGCTGAGTCTTTCTGTCGCCCACCCACTTTGTGAGAGTGGATGTCAATACTGTGGCAAAAAACATCTCTGCCTTCTCACGCCCCCCAGCACAGTGCGCACGGGACACGCGACACGGTCCGCCCCGGGGACGTCTGACGGCGGCGCCGGGGTCTGAGCTGCCTGAAGTCACGGCTCAATCTCACTCATCTCTGCTCCCCCGATGGCGCAGCGCCCGACGAAATGAACGGGGCAGATGTCCAATAAACATTCAAATTCAGCGGAATCCAATGACCAGAAAAACCGTCATCGCCTTACTTCAAGAGCTCCCTGGCAGGTGCTCCTTCTAAGATCCTTCCCTGCGCGTTACTTTCGATTCCAGGGGACGTCGGTTCCGTGAGAACCACTGATCTAAACGAAAATTCACTCCGGTGGCACCGGCTTCTCATGATGGAAAAGAAACTGCGTTCGGTTTGAACAGGCAGCCGTTTCGTTTCTGGTGATGGCGAAAGAGTTCGCAGGAGACACAGCTTGTAACAGTTAACAATTGTAACGCCTGTAAAAAATGGCACATGCGTGCACACACGCCGCTCCCACGTGACAGGTGTGGCCGGGGGAGCGTGCACACCGAGTGAACGGCAGCCGGAGTGACCAGCTGGGCCGGGGTGAGGACTTCGCGGTTTGCGAGGAGAACACCACCGCACGGAGATTAGGGCCCCCGCGGGGCTGCGCGGTGGCAGATCGACCCGAGGCTTAGGTCAGCCCTCTGCGAACGGGGATCCGCGGACGATGCGGGTTGGAACCGAGTGGATCACCTGAGAAAAATTCCCTCAGTAAGTGGACCCGTGTGGCTCCCGCCTGCGTTGTTCAAGGGTCGACTGTTGTACTTTGTGCAGGTCGGTTGGGTGTGCACAGGAATCACGCCTTGTCTTTGCTTTCTGGAATTGATCGTCTGCTTTCCAGGTCACCGGGGGGAGTGTGGAAGGGTCCTGCCTGCCTGCTGCTTCACACGCATAGTTACAACCACGTGCACTCGCGGCGCCGCGCTCCCCGTCCCGTAAGTGGGGGCCTTAGGCACGCGATCCGGTCTCGACCCTGGGAACCGTGCCGAGGAGCTGTGTCTGAGCCCAGCACGCAGACTCGGAATGCCCACACGGGGCTGGATTTGGGGGTGTCCTCCTGCCTCGTGTCCCCACCTGACGGATAGAGGGGTCCCTGTAGTCCCCACGCCGGTGTTACTCTGATTCCCTTGGAAAGCCCCCTGCGGATGCCCTGGTGGTGGCCTGCTCCCCGTGGCCAGTCGTGCGGTGGTCAGCACCGGTCCCGACGGCGCTGTGGGCTCCCGGGCGTGGTCGCCTCTGCTCTGAGCCTCTTTCCTGCTGGTCTGCCTCAGCGTCTCTTCCTCACTCCGCCAGCCGCTTGGGCACTTCGTCTCCGCGGCCGTTAGTCCAGGATGGAAGCTGCATGAATCCTGGGCCAGCCCTCCGTGGTGTCTGGCTCCAGGGCGCACCTGGGCGGCCTGGGCCTGTCAGTGTGGCAGCGCCGTCAGGCCGTGACCGTCAGGCTGTGACAGGCTATTGTAGGGACAGTGCAGAGCGGCTGTTGCCCCCGGGGCAGGATGTGTTGGAGGTGGGGACCTGGAGGGGAGGACTTGTCCCTTTGCTATAAGTTCCCAGCTGTGACAAACCGCCTCCGGTGTGGGTGTGGGGGCCTCGGAAGCTGACCCCAAGCCAGGCCGCCCCTGAGCTCAGTGAGGTGGTGCCGCCCGCACCTTGGGCCACCTGACCGGCTGCCAGTGCCCAGGTCTGGTGTCCCCCAGACATTACATCATGTTCCACTGGAGTAACTCATGACCACGTCAGAGGGAAATCGGGTCGAAATCCAGCTTCAGGGCCCAAACCCCGTGCTCTTTGCAGTGCCCCGGAAGGGCAGCAAGTGTGGCCTGGGGGCCTGGAGACTCGCTTCTGGGGTCCTTTGGCCTCCGCTGGGCTGGCCCGGGCTGTGTGTGCCGGGGCTGCGTCCCCCGAGAGGATGGGAACAGCCAGCACCTCCCTGCTGGGTGCAGGAGCCGGCGCCCCCACACCGTGACACCCAGGTGAGCACTGGCGGTGTCTCCGCTGTGCAGGAGCAGGCTGCTGGGGCAGCCCGGGGACCGCACAGCAGAACCACAGCCCGGCCCCCACGCGTGAGCCGCCCCTCCCCGCCCGCCACCTGCCCTTCCCGGGGCTCTTTGCTTGGTTCCTGACTCCCAGCCTTACCCCTCGTTTCAAGTTCTTGGAGGTGTAAGCCAAGTCTTTTGATCAGTTAAAGGTACAAGGTTGCTCCCCTAGCTGGTGCAACGGCTGTACCCTTCCGAGGTCCCCAAATACCTTTTTACGAAATGAGTGAGGTCCTTCTGGGCCCTGGTGTCACCTGCAGCTCCCTTGGCCTGTGCTTTGCGGTGGAAGACAATCCGACTCCCCATTTGCGACATCCAGTTGTTAAAAAACTTTACTCAGGCATCAAAAAAAAAATCATCTTAGTTTTAGAAACATTAAACAGATTTTAGGAGTATTCGCATTTGTTAAAATAAAACATTTTGGTCACTGAGTATTTCTAGTTTTAAAGGTAAATTTTGAGAGTAATTGGGTCATGCCAACGAACAGAAGGAGTCTTTACAATTAGTAAGGAATTTGCGGCAAAACCGTTGTCTTTTTTTTCTCTGATGGAGAAAGGATAAGTTTAGCCAAAACTGTTCATGCCAACTGACTTCCGGGGCCTCCCGTCCATTTGGTCTCAGTTTCCGTCTCCCTGATGACCAGAACTTTGCGTCTGGTTATGTAATGTTGTGTTTAAGAATTGTACACGCCAGCTGTACTTCGGTCTTCCACTCCATGACATGAGGCACACAGTGTGTATCATTGGACGGAGAGGACTAGCCACATGGTAATGAAAGGCCGCGGCGTTACATTGTTCAGCCTCTGGGCTGTGCCACGCGGGGGCACACCTCCCCCACTGCGTCCAGGCTGCGGAGTTAGCCAGTCTCCGGGGCCAGTTCTCATTTGATACGTCAGCGCTTCCCAAGGCGACGGAGTAGCTCACGCGTCAGAGGGCAAGGCATGGAATCAATTAAAACTCCATCTTTGGAGGGAAAAAAAACTGCACCTTTTCACCTTTTCTTTCACTCGGGAACGGCTGACGGCACCGTCAGGGCCGTTCCGTTCGCCGGCCCCTCGGGGGGCCAATGAGACAGTCTTAGGCTCGACTGATTCATCCCAGCAAATCGCTGTCTGGACGGGTCACCGAGCATTGCGGCGACGCGTCCCTCTGCGTAAAAGATGGCCTCGCGGGGGAAAGGACGGAAGAACTCAGAGGAACCAGGGAGACCAAGCCGCAAGCGCCATCTAGCAGTGCTTCACGGCCGCGCTGTCGGGACACACTTTGCGTGTTGGTGACATGTTGACATGTTGGTGACAAGAGGGAAGCCCCGTTGCGGCAGAAGAAAACCGCTGGGCTTTGGGGACAGTGAGAACCGCTATTCTGACCAGCAAGTCTGCGTTGCTACAAGGGAGGGAGAGAAGTGTGCAGAGGATCATTAAGCAGCCACCGAGGGCCCCCGTCGTCTGGTCCCATCGTTCTGGGGCTCAGCGCTGGCCGTGGTGCGACGCCATTCAGTGTCCCCATCTGTCTGGCTGCGTGTGCCTCCCTTGGCACGTCGCTGAGCTCTTGGGTGGAGGGATGGCCGCGGGCGTCGCTCTCTGGCCCCCTCACAGCGTCCCAGTGCACGGACCATTCTGCACAGCCGTTTGCTGAGGAAACGCCAAACAACTAGAAAGGTACTGGGGGGAAGCAGCAAGAGAACATACGGACAGCACATCAGATGCTTGGAACGATCAACCAGAACTGCGTCGCCTCGCTCCTTTTCTTGGGGAGATACTCTCCCCGGCGGTATCCGTATCCGGATACCGGAGCCGAAGACGTACAGCACGGCCACGGGCAAGCCCACCTGCGGCTGTCACCAAGTCCTTCGCGCGGTGCTTTCGTCCTTCCAGGACCTCACCATCACTCGGCGCGGCCCCAAGGTCCTCAGACGCTTGTTCTCGGTAGCAAATGGTTCGGGGAATTCTTTTAACCACCTGAAAACGAACGCTTACCCCTTTGGTGAAGCGAACGCATTTGAATGATGGTTGCCCGGCTCACCGTTTTCCGACGTGTTCTTCGTTCTCGAATAGGCACAGAAGTGCCCCCCCCCCCCGGAGGGCCAGATGACTCTGGGGACGTGGATCCCCGAGGTCCGCGGTGAGTCTGACATGCGTTCGTCACTCAGTCTGTTCTGTTGCTCCGGTCAGCCGACCTGCTTAGTTGTTCGTCTGGAAGGGTCCTCCAAGATCTTTAGCCAAAGATTTACTGGAGCGACGTTTGGGGAGTTTAAAAATTCCTGGTACTTGCTGACCAGTGATATTCAGAAAAAGACCGAGTTCTGTGCCTCCAGCGACTGTGGTACAGGTGCTTGGCAGCCTGGCACCGAGGGAGTTTTATTAAAACTCAGCTCCATAACGGGACGTGTTATTGTGTGTCGGTTAGTATAGATTCACCCATAAATTCTAAATACAGGAAGGAGGTGGTCATGTTTGCCCATTAAAAGACCGTTACACCCACCGCATAACCCAGGAATTAGAAAGACGGCAGAACGGAGACAAATAATTTTCCCAGCTGTTACCATAATGCAGACGTGACATTTAACGAGTTTCAGGTTTTAATCGAGTGAAAGGGTTCAGCAATGCTTGGGAGGAGAGTCTGATCACTGTGGGTATTTTCAAAGTCCCCGTGGCGGGTGCCGACCATGGCGTTCGCACGCGCTGTGGCTCCCGGGCTGAGTGCGGAGTCAGCGTGTCTCTCCAGCAGCGCAGGGGACCCCTCCCAGCCAACGGGAGGCAGGCAGGGTGGAGCTGTGGCCGCCGCCACGGTGAGACAATCAAGGGTTTCCGTGCTCACGGGGGGTCGGAGCCCCATGGGTCCTGTGCAAACAGATGATCACGGTGTCTGGGTATGCGGCCACCCCCAAAAGTGGTTTCTTCTATGACAAAAATGTGGCTTTGTCTTTTTTTTTTTTGCAGTGCTTTTGTGGGAGTGACCTCGGGCAACCTCTGTCCTAGAAGAGGGAAGACAAAACATTCAGCACCTGGGGGAAGTTTCCAAATTCTTCACCCCCTGACATTTTCGAGGTGACAGAAACGAGGTCCCAGGTCAGTCCACTCTCCAGGAGCCGCAGCGGAGTGGAGCGCAGAGACCGAGAGCTTAGCCTGGGTTCCCGAGGGGGCACGTGTCCCGTGCTCTCTGAACACGCATGTTGACACGGACACAGGGGAGCCACAGTGCACGTCTCCCCAAGTCCTTGGAGATGCAGCCGAGTGTGGCAGGGCCGGGCTCACCCCACAGCCCAGCATCTCTCCGCTGGGAGCGAGAGGGCACTGTCCAGTCCTGGTGTGTCGCAGGCACGTCCTGGGTGGGGGCGTGGGCCCAGGTCGGCGCCCGTCTCGGCTGCGCCCACGTCACTGTCCCTGCCGCCCCTCTCCTGAGGCAGCGCTGCTGGGTGTCACACGCTGATGGTGTCCTTCCCACACTGAGCGATGTCATCATGGAGCAAGACTCACACGTACATTCACTCTGGTCACATGTGGTCATGCTGCGTGGCAGACGGCACTCTGGCGTGAAATGCGGACCCTGGTCAGCGTCCGTGACAGCGGCCGCCTCCTCTCCGCCTTGCGATGCGCTCACCCTTTACACAGATGCAGCCGTCACGTCCTCCCGTCCCACCTTCCTGTGCTGGGGACAGTTTTCAGAAAGCACACTTGGAAAAGCTTGTTTCCGTGGAATCCAAAGGGAGCGCATAGTTTTGCCCCCCTCACTCACCGGTCCATCCGATCACCTGTCCCTGCGTCATGCATCCATCTGTCCAGATGGTCACGAGGGCCGTTACCCCCGAGGCCCGGGCCCTGTGCCCGGCAACGGGGACACAAACAAGAAAATGAGATGAGCCCCCCTCTACAGGGGGGACCAAAAAGGAGAGCTGGACGCACAGACGTTCAGCGAAGTGACAAATGTGCGCGCAGACATCAAACCTCTGCTTAGGGACTTCGTAACTGAGGCCATGCGGGTCGCGCAAAGCCGCACGCGTTCACAGTGACCTTGCGGAGAGTGAGAGGCACGACCCCCAGCTACAGACCCGTGAGTCTGGGGGAGGGACGGCGCGGCGTGGGGGACGCAGTCGGCCACAACGCAACGGGCTAGCGCGGCATCAGGAGGGGGCGGGGCTTGTCACGGCGGCGCCTTGTTTGGGGCGGGAAAGTTGAGTCACCGTGTGCGCACCTAAAACAAATGTGACGTTGCGTGTGACACACAGCTTAGCGAGGAAGGAACCGGCGGCCTTACCGGCTTCCAACGTGTTAGCAGCTCGGGCCTCCAGGAGCCGCGGCGTCGCCCGCCCGAGCAGCAGGCGAGTGTCTGCGCCTTCTGTGCTCCGCGGCCTCGGTCGGTGAGTTGTCACAGCGACCAGCTACTTGCGTCTTTTGTTTAATTTTTTTTGGCAAGTTGGCTATCCATGCCAACTTACCCTTGTTCATTTCTCTGCTTGCAATTTTTATTTGCTTTTAGAGCTACTTATTAAACATTTTTTCTCACTAAACAATCGCAAATACTACCCTGTGTTGCCTTATGCTTCTGTGGTTTCTATTCAAATGTAAAAATTTTGCTTTTCCTTTTGATGTAAGTGTATCTCTTCCTTTTCCCTGTGACTTCACAGGTTATTTTACGCTTTGTAATTCTGTCTTCTTTGTGATGTGGATTTCTTAATAACACTTCAGTATCGGCTTCAGTTGGTATTGAAGAAGCGAGAAAAACTTTAAAAACGAATGACATTATTGAGGCATTTTTTTTTTACAGGCTCATGTTGATGACTTAATTGTTTATCATTTTTAAGGCCTCGACCAATGATCAGATTTAGCAGCCACGCCCTAAGTGGGAGATTATTCTGTGAGGATAAAAATGCTTCGAAAGTTCCTGCGTGCAGCTTTCGGCCGCGGCATTTTTCCGTGCAAAACAACGACGAAGGTTTTTGCAGCAGGAGTGGAGCCGACTTCGAGCATCCGTCCGCGGCCCATGCGGCGCGGCCCAGCTTGCGTGGAGTTTATCAGCCTGAGGCAGCTGTTGCATCTGCAAAAGGGAACGTCAAGAAGAAACAATGAGGTTGCCTGGAAAGCTGGAGAAACAAAGACTTCAAGACAAAGTCGCAGAGCTGAGGAAACCAAGAGTAAAAACCCAGCCAAAGCTGCGGCGTCTCACGGCTTATTTACATCACGTCGCCGGCGATGCTTGGCCTTAGAATTCTTTTCGATCAGCTGCCCTCTTTGGGATGTGCCAGAAAGCAAGTCTATTTTCTCCAGGAGCCGGCTCCGCGGCGATAATTTCTAAGTACAAAGTGTGGGAGCCCGAGCGCCAGGCGTCTGCGCCTGGCGGGAACACGGCGGGGGCCTGAGGGGCCCCCACCACAGCTGCGCGGACCCAGGAGGCAGGCCTTCCTCCGTCTGGGAGAAGCCCGCCACTCGGTGCACGGAAAGGCAAGTCAATTTCCGCGGGGTTACTTCTGTTTTCTGGAGATAACGAGATGTGAAGCATTTGCTTAATAAGCTCGGGCTGTTGGTACAATTCTTCACACCTTCTCACCATTGGTTATGCATTTTGTACACGTGACGTATTCGAAGGGAAGGCTGCTTCCCCCGTGGTTTGTCAGGCTCGACGCTGCCACCTCCTCTGACTAGGAATGACATCGGCCTGGCTTTCCGGTGTTCTGAGAAACACTTCTTAGAAATTAGGAAAATTGAATACTTCTTAAGTTTCGCTGAATCATTCCCTATTTAAGGTAATGGAATGCCCCGGCTGGTGTGGCTCAGTGGATTGAGCGTGGGCCTACAAACAGTAAGGTCACGGGTTCGATTCCCAGTTGGGGCACATGCCTGGGTTGTGGGCCAGGTCCCCAGTGGGGACCACGCAAGAGGCAACCACACATTGATGTTTCTCTTCCTCTCTTTCTCCCTCCCTTCCCCTCTCCCTAAAAATAAAGGAGTGTGGACAACTTTGCGTTTATGTAGACAATTTATTTCCAGCCCAGAGAGACATTCACCTTTAATGAGCAAAGCCGTGTGACTCATTCTTACTCAAGATCAGTTACTCTGACAGTTATTATCAATAAATCGATGCTACTTTGCTCACTCGACAGGCTGCCGAACATCAAAGCATTTTGGGAACAACGTGTTGATGAAGAGATCGTGGAGTTTGCCACCAGGCAGACAAGGGCTCGGATGGCAACTTCTCCATTCTCCCATCACCGAAGCAGACGCGTCTCGTCTCTCCGAGCACCGCTATCATCTGTGTGACCCATCACGTGGGGTGAGAGGCAGGAAGGACTGAGGAAAACAGTGCCTGTAAATCGCCCGGCGCGGCATCGCCGAGCGCAACTTGCCGCCGCCGGCCCTGGAGTCTCAAGCTCCTCGTCTTTACCGTGTGGCAAATGTGGCCAGCCACGCAGCCTTTGTGCGGATGGACTACGATGCCGTGTGCAAGTTCACGTGCAGCACCGGGAAAAGGGACTGCGAGGCCCGTGGTCCGCTGCCTGGGGCCCCACCCCTCGCTCCCTGTCCTCGGAGGAGCAGGCAGCCAGGCGGCGTCCCGCCCCCTCCTGGGACGTGGGACACTGTCCGGCTGCCTTCACCTGCCTGACACCTGCACAGCCCCGTCTGGATAAGAGGCTTTTCTGGGGGGGCGACTGGGGCCGCTGCCCCGAGAGCCCACCGTGGACGCCTCTGGCTTCCGCAACCGGGTTCCTAGATGGCAGCCCTGGGCTGTGTCCGTGACCTTGACGGCAGAGGAGTGCCATCCCTGGTGCCTCTGTTGTCGTCCCCCCTGAAATCCACCCCTCGGGGCTCGGCACGCTCTTCGCCAAAACAGGTTTTGAAGCACCGAGTTTGTCTCGAGACATGATTTCCCAGTTATGACCCTGCACTGGTTTCCGTTTCCTGTACGGACTTCCGAGTGACCCCCAGCTGGTCTTCAGATTACACTTTTCCTCTGGTTTTCCTTGACTTCGCGGGAGTGACAGTCTAGCTGGGGGTGGACACGCGAAACCTGCGGGGGAGGCTCTCGGACGCTCGTGGGGGACTGCCACGTCGCCGCGCGGCCCCAGGGTCACGGAGGGAGGGACTGGAGGGGTGGGGACAGGGCTGAGCCCCGGGGAGGTCTGGGGAGGAGGGTGTGACGAGAGCCACAAGGCCACCTCTTGCAGCGACACCAGGACGTTTCACCGCGTGACGTGGGTGGAGAGAGAAGCAAAACCTCCCAGGTGCACAGCGCGCTGAGGACAGGGCTTGTCTGGCCCCATCGTCACAGAAGATTCGTAAAACCTCCTGCCAGGCTGGGGGCCTGGACAGGGCGCCGGGGTCCCCGGAGCGTTGGAGCAGGTCCTGCCCGGCTGGGCTGTGCGTCTGGGGAAATCGGGGGTAGAGATGGGACTGGATTAGCAGTAAAATGCTGGGGAAAACCGAGCGATTGTTTCACAATGGACGGGAAGCCGTATGGTTTATTTTCTTCTTTCAGCGCAGGCGGGCAGAATAACGAGACCAATGACACCTCGCTCCTGTTGGTTTCTCAAGTTGTATTTACAGAGAGAGGGTGGTTCACCCCCTTTCAGATGCTGGAACGGGCCTATGGCGTGGCAGGGCCGTTTCCAAGCCTTCTGCAGGCAGGCAGACCTGCCGGAGCCGTTGGCGCCGCGCGGGGGAACGTCCGCTTTGAAACAAAACGACCGGGAGACGTCAGCGAGGAGACCGCGGGGTCAAGAAACGCAGGTGTAGGAAAACGCTAGAACTACGTGGCTCGGGTGTGAGGATGCCAGTGGACTTCTCACACGAGATTAGAAAACACATTCTCTTAACTTTATGGCAGGCATCCTATTATGCCGTCCCCCAGATAACTTCACGAGGGAAAGGGGCTTCGCAAGCGAGGAGGCTTTGTTACAAAATCCCGGCCGGGTACATAGTCTCTGAAGCCTGTTGTTTTTCTGTACAGCGTCCTTGACAGATAAGCAACATGTGGGCTGGGGGAGAGCACGCAAAACCCGAACCAAAATTTGGGCCACGCGGGGTGATTGTGTCTCAGACACGCGCTGCACACGTAGCGAGCACTTCATTTTCAAACAGGTGTTTTTCAAGTTGGGGCAAAAAAACCACGACATCCTCAGGCGGCTGCAATACAGTATTTAACCTAAAGCAATGTGTGCCCCGGGGTCCACGGCCTGCTTTCCCCCGATCGTCAAGAGCAGAGTCTTCTGAGATAGAGAATTTTGTTCGCTGAAAACGGCCAGCTAGATTTTCTGCCTCATTTGCAAGCCAATCTCTCTCCCTTTCGAGTCTGAATTTCCTTGCGTTATAATTAACAGTCCCTCAGAAGAACTCCTGTTCGCACTGCCGGGCGGCGGTGTCGAGTCCCCCCCCCCCCCCCGCAGGGAGCCGCGGCCGGCTGCCCTCTGCCCGCTCAGCACTGACTCGTGCGTGCAGGTGCTTGGGCGGCAAGGCCCTCGCCTGGGAGAGAGCCACGTGGTGCCGTGGCACCGTGGGAGGCGGCCGAGATAACACCCTCCCGGGCGTCTCTGGGTGCCCAGGAGTGCGTCGGTGCGAGTGGGGTGGAAACACACGCGTGTTCTCGTCCTCCGGCTCTTCAAAGGAAGCCTCTAGGACCTCTGGGTCAGAAACCCCAGGAAGTCACACGGTTTCTCCCGAGGCCACGAGCACCAGGAGCACCTGTGATCCTGCTGCTGGTTTCCTTCACGCACGCTCAGCAAGGAGGCGTTTACCTGCGTGCTTCTCAGGTGAGGAGAGAGAGACGCGGCGGGCGGATCGGCCTGTGATCACGCAGCAGGTGCGTGTGCGGCTGGGACGGTCTCGGGCCCCTTGTCTCCGACGCTCACACCCCTTTTGTTTCTGCAGGTGGCAGCTGTGGGACGGCAGGCACAGCCCGCGGTCCTGGGGACGCGGGGAAAGAGCAGGGCCCACTTCACCAGGGTGGAGACCGGGAAGTACACATCCCGGGTGGCTGCTCTCTGCTCCGCCTCCTGTGCCGTCCGCAGTTCGTCACACCCTGAGGGTGGTTTGTCGCCTAACAAGAGTGGTCTGGGGAAAAAGTATCTGCCAACCTCTAGGGTGCGCACACCGAGATCCTGGCCGATTTCCAGCAAGCAGGGCGATGTCACGGAGCGCCGTGTGGGGGAGCCGAGCCTCTGGGTGCTGGACTCCCGCTAAACACTGGTGTCCGCCCTGCTTCCCCGGAGAAGAGCCCGGAGCTCTGGCCCGAGGCCCGTGTGAAGGCGGAGCTGTGCTGGGGGTGGAAGCGGGGCGCCCCCCCATCCCATAGCATCGCACAGCCTTGGGGACAACTCACCTGCTCTGCTGGTGTGAGAGGCTCACCATTCGGCTCCCGCGTGCGTGCACCTGTAGGCAATAAAACACTGACGCAAAGGACAGGCTTGTAGACGCTGTGCTCTCCCACACACGGGGTCAAAGGCCTTCTCTTTTGTCTTCCTTTCAGGCTGGGGGACCACCCTCCAGTAAACAAAATCGTCAGGGAATCTTATGGGTGAGAGACTCATAGGCTTTTCAGACCTGAGGGTGACACACCAGTTTCTTTGGCGTGGGTGTCCACCTATCCTGGGAGGTGAGGGGGCTGTGCAGGAATGGGGGTCTGTTTCCCTGCCCGGGAGACCCCCAGGTTCTGCCGAATTGTGAACGCAGGGCTGGCAGGGACGGCGGAGGTGGCTCTGTTGCACCTGCTACATTGTAGCAACGCACCTCACACGGAGACCACTGTTTGGACCACACCTGTGTACACAGTATCACTGTTGTTAATAATAGTAATTGTTATTGCTACTGTTCATGTGCCTAGGATTCCCTGTTGTTGGCAAGGAGCCGAACCCTTTCTTTAAATCTACTTTTCAGGAAACGAGAACCACACCCAGGCTTTGCTTCCATACCACGCACGGAGTGCCCGCAGGCAGGGCGGCGTCTGGCTTCGAACGGGCCGCCCTTCCCCCGCGCAGCCGGACAGCCTGGCACCAGCTGGGGGGATTTCTTCCTGGTTTTCATTTCATATCATCTGGCGGTAACCCCTTCAGGTGCACGTTGAACGATTACCTTAATTAACAAAGATCTATTTTCTGTTCTTTCTGCTGTCCCCTTCAGTCAGATGGAGCACATGATAAGTGTATAAAAATAAACTGAGAATTTTTTCCTCCCCATGCACCCCACCCCCGCACCCCTGCCACCCGGCACACGGGGACGCAGGCCTCTTTCTGGCGTTGCGGGGACAGCACCTGTGGGTGAAGCCCCCTGCCTGGTGGCGAGGGAGGACCTTCCTGGGGGTGGGAGACGCCCTTCCTTCCCGTGGTTGCCGCGGTGGAACAAGATGACGCCTCTGCAAATGGAGCATCGCGTGTCCCACAGCCTCGTTTAAACTCGGCTTTGTTTAAAATGGTCTTCTCCAAAGCCATTTGTAATTCTTTGGCTGAGGCAAATACCGTTTTCAAAAGCACAATCTTAGTGGAAGGGGATAGTAAAGGGAAGCAATTACATGCTGTCAGGAACGGTCGTTCAAAAAGGAGCTGGCGTGTTCGGGAACAAGAAAACAGGCCCACGGAACACGGGGTGAGGAGTGAGACGCCCTGGTGACCCCCTGTCACGTTACTGTTAGGTGCCCCGTGGCCGGGGGTGTGCGCGTGTGTTACTGGACACCCCGGGTCGCAATGCCCAGATCTGCTTCCTCGTTCTGCCGTTTGCCCGCACCCGCGGGGGCGTGACCTGCTGCCGGACCGTTCCCTTAAGTAGACCGCGTCACAGCAACGGTAGATGAACCGAAAGCAGTTCTCCAATTCCACGTGCCCACCCCCAGGCAGTTGGAGGTTCTGGGGGGAGGGCACCACGCCCCACACCCTCCCTCCCGCACAGATACCCTGACAGTGACGGGTTATCTCCGCGGGGCGTCCCAGCCCAGAAGGACTGGGCCCCCAAACCAGCCCCTGCTCTGAGACCCGGACGGAGGCCCTCTGCTCGCCCGGCCCTGCAGCCGCTCAGCGTAAGTGGTGGCGCCTCTCCCGCCGCATTTTTCTGACCACACGGCAGCTTCCGTGTTCGGAGTTCAGGGCACGCCCGGCCCCTGGCTGTCCCTTCGCTCATGGGATGTCTTTGAAAGTCACTGGAAGAAGAGCTGCTAGAGGGAGCAGGTGTCCCTGACATGAGGTGGCAGAAACCTGCCGGCAGGTCCTTACGATTCTTCCCCCTCTGTAAAGCCTGCGCTGACTCATTCGGATCTTGAATTTCATAGACTTCCGCGAATCTAATATGACCTTACCTCCCAACCATTTTCCAGTGCAAAACAGCGTTCCGAGGTTTTTCTTGGGGTTGGTCCTACCAATAAAGTAACAAATTTGCCCTGTAAAATAGGAATATTTTAACAAATAAGGCTTGTGTAGTCCATAGTAACACCATTTTGTGTTCCTTAGGGAAGAGTTGTAAATTACAAGGAGGGCAAAAGAACCAAGCCCCCCACACCCCATCACCGGGATTTCCACACATTTTAATTTAACACTATATTGTTTGAACCCCCAAACAATGCGCGGTTACGTATAAGTGCCTTCCCCGGGTCCCAAGTTCAGACGAGAGTGACAGGGGGTGGCCCAGATGCGAGCCGAGGGCTGGCGTGCGAGGCACGACTTGAAATGGGAGGAAGAAATGGAACGAGGAAGGGTGAACTACGTCCCGGCCGCCGTGGTGCTGGGGGCTGAGGCCGACTCCCTCCCGCCTGGGGTGAGGATCCCAGACCCCGGTCTCGAGAACAGTTGTGAGAATTCGGTAGGCGCACAGCTCCTGGTGTTTATGTCGCAGGGGCAGCCCCCTCTCTCCCGTGCGTGTGGGGTGCGGACGTGAGCATTAAAGTCCCAGTAGAAACACTCTGCACCAGGCCATCTTACGCTCAGCGCACAGACCGTGTTCGTCCCAGGGCCGCTCGGCAGACCGTGTGCGATGAAGGACAGCGGAAGGAGAACGGGCGCGGTGGGCAGGCCTGGGAGTCGCAACAAACCAAGTTACCGAACCTGAGGAGTCGTCTCCGAGGCTCCGCATCAGGCGGAGTCACGCCCTGGTCTCACGGAACCATCGCGGGGGGAATGTCGCGATTTAGCTTTCATTTTCTGTGTGCGAAAGAGTCATTTTTTGTATCGTGAGGCCTTGAGGTTATTGGGGAAGAGGGTGAGGAGTGGGTGAGCTCCCACTTGGTGAGTGTGGGAGCCGATTCCTGAGATACATCTCCTCCCATACACAGACGCACACGCACGTGCGGACGCAGGGCTGGCGGGTCGGCCCCTCGGGAGGACCCGGGCGGATGCACGGTTCACCCGCCTCCTCTGTCGCATCGGAATGTGTTCATCCCACCTCCTCAGCACACGGTGGCCTCCCCGGAAGGCGCAGCGACACCCACGTCAACAGCACGGCCCTGCTGCGCCGCGCAGGGTCCCGCTCACCCTCCTGGGGACGAAAGCCGCTGTGGTTTCCCAGATCACTCACACGGGAGTTTCCAAAGCCTCTAATCTCCGCCCTGCCCCTGGCCCAGACGGGAACTAGCAGGCCTGCGTTTCAGGGCTGGTGAAGGTCAGCCCCGGAGAAATGCCGGAGGGACATGGAGCGACTGGGAAACCTGCAGCTGGATGGCTTGTCTTTCCGGTCTGAGCTGGAATCCATGGGCCTTTGCACCGAAGGGGCTGGCGGGTGACGCTCCGTCCCCGGGTATTTTGCTGTCGGAGGAACGGATCTCTGATCCGCTCATCTCAAACGGGAAGCCTGCCGGACCGAGCCGCTGGGTGAGCGCCCAGCCTCAAGAACATGCTTCCTTCCCGTGGGTCCTGAAGTCCCCGTGTGAGCTCCTCCGCGCTGGTATTGATTAGGGAATTAAGGGCTGGGAGGCATGCAGAAAATTTTATTAGTTCCCTGGAGGTGCCATGATCGTTTTTAAAGGAAAGCTTATGACTCGTGCATGAATATTTGAAACATTTTTGATGGGACTGCATGCAATTCCTAGCTTTATGAAATGATGTTACCCACCCCTAACTGGCAATGAACGAACTGTCGCTCACACCCTCACATTCGGGCGGCAGGGTCAGGAAGACGTCTCGTGGTGGCCGGCAACGCCCCTACGGCTGCCTTCTCACTGAAATGCCATAGAACTAACACAACAGAACACTTAGCACACGGGAAACATAGAAAGAAGAACCCCTCAAGCCCTAGGATCAGACCCGAGAGCTATCAGAGGCAGACGGAAGTGCCGAGCGCCGGCTCCCTGCCTGTCCTTCTGTGCAGACTGGCTGCGACTTGCTCCTCGGTGCAGACCTCAGGACGACGCTGTGTGTCCGCACCATGTCGCCCTCCGAAGTCAGACATGTGGGGCCGACGGACCCCCAAAGCTGCCTCCTCCTCCCCCACCACGTTCAGGGACGGAGTGGTCCTCGCCATGGACGCCCTCCACACCCTCAGCTTCATATACAGAGACCGGACTGAAGGCAGCACGCAGCCGCAGGGCCATCTGAACCGCGCTGTGTCGGAGCCGGAACTGCCGGCAAAGAACAGCATCTCTTAAGTTTTTGTTTCACGTTCAGCAAAGCCAAATGAGTTTTCAACCATCCCAGCAAAGTTCCAAGGACTGGATTGGCTAAAAAAAATTTAAGACGATGCTCAAACTTCTGCTATGGTATTAATAGGCACTAACAGTGCAGCAAAGATGAACACTTATTCCTGTAATGTAAAATGTCTCTATAAATCATTTTCGGTGTGCTGTCTTCGCCATGAACACACAGTCTCTCAAAGGCTCACCACACACAGTTCCAACTTATTTCCCCAGTTTTGGCCCTTCTTACCTCCAGCAGTTGCAACAGAAATACTGTATATAATCTCTTTCTACGTATCTATCTGTGATTGAATCGTGAAAACAAATCCAGAAAACCGTTAGTCAGGTCTGGGGGCAACATAATCCAAATTGTATGACCAAGGTCAGGTCCAATGTCAGGGCGTCTTTTTTTCTCTTTGTTTTGCGTCTGGACCTGCGTGAGAACTCGCGCAGCCGAGGTTTCCGTACTGTCTGGGTCTCGGTGAACCGCAACGGGTCCAGGGGTCAGAGGTTAACAACGCAGGTGTGCAGTTACACAACCACGGCACCGAGGCTAAACTTTCCCCGGTAAAACAAAATTCACTTCCAAGTACTTCCAAGTACAAAAATGCTTTTTTAAAAAATAAGTGTAGAGCTGAAATAGACGGAGATCAAAACATTAGCTTTATTTTTTAAGTTGAATTGTGGGACGGAAGCCGGGATGTATACGGATAATACAGCAAAAGATGGCGAATAAATTGGGGATGCACTGGTTCTCCCCTAAGTGTGAATGGATGGGCTCGGGGCATCCGCGGTTGCAAACCAGCACGTAGGAGCGACACACTCACCACTTTAGGCCACTGCGGGTATAAATCCCAGAACCTAAATCTCGTCCCTGGAAGAGCCATGGGCGGGTCTCTCAAGTCCTCTGTAGGTTCCCCCACCGCCCCGTGCATGGGAGAGAATTCTGTTACCCTGCTGGAGTGTGACTCACCTTTGGGTCTGTCCCCACAGAGACAGGGTCAGGTACCATGCAGTGTCCATTACTTTGACCAGTGGGGCTTCTGGCAGCTGAGTCCGAGGATGACATCATTCTTGTGGGGCATGAGTATACCACTGAAAGTTGCTAAAACCATTTACTACTTTTCTCTGACTAATGCTACGAGGCCGGGAGCATGTGTTGGGTAGCACAGGTCAAGCAGTGGGCAATCACAAACCTTTGGGGTTGTGATTACCACCTGATGCGGTGTCCCAGGGATGTGACTCCTTCGCACGAAGCATGTGACTCATTCGGATACGCATGCTACGCCTGAGCGTGAGCTGAATCGCGCAGTGTTCTCATCGTGCGGGGAAAAAAAACGAGACCGCGTAGGGACGCGGGGAGACAAGGAGCCTGGCCTGAGGTGACAGATGAGACCCGACTCCTGTCTGTTGGCCCGTACCCCGTGGGGCCCACCAAGAGGAGATTGTGGTATCAGAGTACTCACTACTCAAATGAACTGAATGCCAAAATGCACTCCCGGACACCAAGAAGGCTGCTCTATCCCTACAAAGCAACTCGAACGGGAGGCGGCCTGGGAATTTTCGACCTGCACCTTGTATGTGATGCCCGTGTTCTGTGAACCGACTCTGAAAGATGTGGCCCAGGGGTCCCCCTGGCCTTCCCAGCGCGTCCCAGTGGTCCTTCACCTCCCTGGCTGCCTGCTCCATCACCTCGGCGGAACCACTGTCGCCTCTCACGAGTTGGACACCTGTTCTTCGGTCAGGGTCCCTGTCGCCCTCCCGTCCGCAGAGCCCTGGGAGCATTGGGGGTGGGAGGGACAGCGCACATTGTGTGGTGTGTGTTGGCCCCAACCAGCCTCAGAGAATCTCAGGGTTTTCCGCTCTCTTGTCGAGAGTTCTCCAGCTGAGCGCGTCCCCAGGGGTCACCCCATCCAAAAAAAGCTGCACCCACCGCGCCCTGGGAGCCCGAAGCTACTCCACACGGTGTTTAACTGTGTTCCAAACTCCCAGCTAAATCCCTCATGTCACGTGGACATACATGTGCATGAGTCACACACACGGTACGCATCATAACACACATGAGTGTGCATGCACATGTACGCACATAATACAAGTTTCAATGACATTAAAAACAGATAATTTGGTGTGACCCTGGCCCTTCCTTGGAGAGGACGTCCACACAGTTGCAGGGCCTAAGCTCCGGGACACGGTTGCCCCCGTTTCGGGGGGCTGTTCACACTGTGGGGGTGTTTCTTCTTCCCACGGGAAGGGAGCTTCCCCGCAGAGCGTTTCTGAGCCTCCCTGGGCACGCTCGGTTCTCGGCACGGTCTCGGCGTGTGTGAGACGTGGTGTACATGCCTAAGTGTGCAGGTTCCCAAAGAGTAGCCCCCACCAGCTGCATCTTCTGTCTTAGCCGACCAGGCCCGTTGCAAAGCGGGGTCTCAGGGTGTCTGCAGCCCTGCAGCTCTGGGGACAGACTGTGTCTGTCTGAAGCATCCCCACAGTGAGGCAGAAGTGAGAGACCGTTTCCTAACCTCTGAAAGTCTCGCACAAACATATCACACCCATGCACGTGCACACACAGGGCACAATCAAATAGGTGTGTGCACATATTTCAGGCCAGAAGCCGTCATGTGCAGAAGTGACAGAGTCAGTGGGGGTGGCGTTGATGACAGGACAGGAATCCCTGGGGTGCCGCGGGCCGGGTCCACTCAGGTGGGTGCGTCTGCAGGCCGCGGTGCGGAGGGGCCGGAGGGAGGAGGGCCTCCGGGGAGTGATGTGCGCACCTAACTGCAGACGGGCGCAGGGATGGACGTGTCCGGCTCTGCCTGAGAAACCGGTCCCTCCAGATTTCTCGGATTCCTCGGACTGTCAGACGCCTACGAGCGGATGTCGGAGTCCCAGACTTTACAGGAATGTGTCTTCATAAAAACATAACCCAAATCTGCCCGCTGGTTGTCAGTCCGGATGGCCTCTTCAGTGAGCGACAGTCAAAGGAGAAACCCCTTTGATTTACAACTATGCGTCTCTCTTGAGGGCGGGACCTCTGCTCTGCCGTCTGGTTTCCTGTCTCCGTGTGTAACGGCGGTGCCGCCACCAACCGCAAGCCCGTCTAGCCCCAATGACTCCGGGACCGCTCGGAGTGCCTTCCTCGGAGCAGCGGGTGCCCAGCAGCCCCCTCGCGCTCTCTGTGGGTCTGGACCTTCCGGCTCCGGCTCACCCTGCCCCCCAGCACTCAGCACCACGCCCCCCCCACCCCCAAATCACCACACTTCAGCTTTTCTGGTCTTTCCAGTCTTCCAGGATTTGGGGCATGACACCTCTGCACCCCATTTCCCTCTTTCCTGGCTGCTCAACGCAGGTGATGTTCCCTCTGAGAAGCGTGTCCTGAGCCGGCAGGACTGGGGTGCAAGTTCGTTCTCTGTGCCCACAACACACACCATTCACCCTCGTTCTGAGGCCTAGCACGCTCCCCCCATGTCAGAGTGGAGGCGCCAGGGCTGGGAAATACAGGCACCTGATAACTATTTGTTAATTAACGGAATAAGGAAAGGCGCATCCTTGGACGTACGGCTCATCCAGGACCTGTTTTAAAATCTGGCAAAAAGTGGCCAAGCGACGTGTTTTGAATGTGGACACAAGCGTAACTAGGTCTGCAGACTTGAATTCCCGCCGTGGAAGGCCGGCCTGCGCTCCCGCCGGCCCCAGGGCTTCCCGGAAGTGCGGGCTGGGGTGCGTGTGCGTGCGTGTGTGTGTGTGTGTGTGTGTGTGATTGTGCTGACAGATGATGCTTTATCACCCCTTTGTAAAAATAACGCGTGATTGATGCCTTGAAGGTTTTGTCTCAATATAAACATTTCCATTTTCTCAAGAATTTGCTTTCTTGACTCAGTCGGAAAATAAGAACTTTGTAAGTGAACATGCTGTCTGTTTTGTTTTTTTTTTTCTTGGCCACCGGAAATTAGAAAGCCAATTTACTAACGTAAAATACCTGATATGGTCCGTGATCTTAGCATTTCTTCTTCCCTTTGTGTGAGGTACATCGACCTAACTACACTTCCATTGTTGTGACAGATGGAAATTTGGGCCTCTTCCCATTTTTAGGAAGGTTGATAGGATGGCTCTGTAGGCTCCGGCGACGCGGGAAGTCTCGAAGACCCTTCCGTCCCGCACTCGGATTTTTCAACGCATCTGTGCCGTGAGAGGCCCATTTACAGGCAGGCACGCCGTTAGGTCACCCGGGACTCCCGTTCCCTGGAGGTTTCCACAATTCCATCTACGTGTGCAAACAGCCTCCACCCACGTGTGCAAACAGCCTCCACCCACGTGTGCAAACAGCCTCCAGCAGCATCCCTGCCTGTTAACATCCAAGTCCGTCAGACATTTATATCAGGCTATGGATTTATTTAAAAGGTAAAACCCAGAGTTCTCACAGTTCCAACAGTTTCGTAACGTCCGCCGGAGAATATGCACCCAGTTTTGGAAAAGCACGAAGCATCCAGAGTCCCCCCCGATTAGTCCCTCAGCGAATCACGGGAGCCAACGCCAGCAAGGAACCGTATCTCCCGGGCGCTGCGTGCCTTCAGTGCTCCCGCGACGTGAACACCGGTGAGTTCTTTGGGTGACCAGCGGGAGCCCAGCACGAGCAGGATATTCAAATAAACGCCGTGTCAGAAGATGTGCTTGCAGAAAGCAGCTATCCCCAGTCATGCCGATTGCGCTGACTTTTCCTCTCTCTCGGGGCCTCACGCGCTCCATTTTGGTTTAACAACGCTGAACATTTTTCTCTGAACATAAATGCGCGCAAAAAATTCAAATGAAATGGACTCTCCCAAGCGCCGTGAAATGCTGCGGGTTCAACTTTTATTTTTACACGCGAAGCCCAGTGCAGTGGGAAACTGGTCACCAAGTCCTGACACTTTTGGTAGCGGTTTCTACTTCTCCCTCTCCCCTACGTACCGATCAAGGCCATTTGTGCAAAACGGGGCGAGAATTGGGGAAGTGGGTGCTTCCCTGGCGTGGAGCTGGAGGGAGCGGCTGGCGTTGGCTGAGGTTGCAGATGATTGGAGCCCAGGCCGTCCTTTGACAGCAGAGGCGGCTGACCGCATCGATCAGCAGTTTCCATGGCAGCCAATCTGGGTAATTGGAGCCTTCCACAGCAGGGATTCCGAGGCGCAAATTATTTTAACAATGACTTCGTTTTCCCTTCCGCAGGTATCACCTTGCAGATTAGTTGTTAGCCTGTGGAGATTGCTTCTTTCTTTATGAAAAAAATATTGGGAACGCCCCCCCACAGAATATCAGCTTGTCCCATTTCGGGCACCCTCAACCCTCACGGTTTTTTCCCCATCCTGTGTCGGCACAGAACCGAACTTTAAGGCGACTGTTCTGCTGCTGGTGGTTTGTGCAGAGGTAGCCCATGGGTCTCGTTTGTGCGGGGAGCACAGCGCACAAAATCCGCAGCAACAGTCAAGCAGGAGGTGCCTGGGATAATCCTGGCGTTTCTTCGCAGACCCCGAAGCCGCCGTGGAGGCGCAGGTTGCTCTCCTCCTGCGTGAGCGGAGACCAGCCGGGCTCCCGCGCACCTCGCGCCTGTGAGCTGTGATGTACCCGTCTGCCCAGGACGCAGTTGCACATCTAAACAGCGTGCCAGGTGGCCACCCAGCAGGTTCAGAACGCACAGGGTGTGCGCTCTGCTGAGTGACGGTGAAGACGCTGTCTGAGGAAGCTCCGGCCCCTCGAAGTGCGTTCTACCAGAAGCTCTTCCGTACGAGGGGAGCCCGTTGTCTTAAACTGCGAGTCCCGTGTTGCAGGAGACTTCGGAAACCTGTGGGAAGGGCCAGCCGGCCGTTCTTGAGTTCTCAACGGCAGTCACACACACACGCTTGTCCCAAGGAGCCTGAACTTTGGGAAGAGGATACACAGACTGGATGGCGTTCTCTATTTGCTGCTGAGATCTCCTCCATCCCTGACCTCTGGGTTCGGGCAGGAGTCCTAGAACAAAGAGAATGTCCGTAAGAGATTCTAGTGGACACACACAAATACTAATGTGATAGTTATGGATGAAAAGCCAACAGAAATAGGAATCAAAAAATAACCAAAGAGGGCAGAAAAGACGAAAAAGAGAACAAGAATAGAAATAAGAAAAAATAGGAACATGGTAGATTTAAATCCAGGCGCATTGAGAATTACATAAATGTCATGGGACCCAACACCTTAATTGAAGGACGGAGACCCTCACTTTGGGTAATAAAGCCAGACCCAAGTTCTGCTGCTTCTGGGAAGGGCACGTCTTACAAATAGGGCACCAGGTCACACAAAATTGGCCAGAAAAGAGCCAACATGCTAACGGTACTTGGAAAAGTATGAATATGTGACAAAGTCCATTTCAGAGAAACTAATTTTTCAGAGGCATAGAAGTTCATTATTACATACTGATAAATGTGCCAATCCTTCAATGGACATAATGTTCCCGGACACTGATAGACCTGACCACAGAATTAAAAATACATGAAACAAAACCCAGTGCAACCATGAAGAGAAAAAGACAAACCCAAACTTATAGTTTCCGATAGAGGGAAATCCTGCAACGTACCTGACCAGTATTCCTCAGAGCTGTCCAGTTCAGAGAGAGAGAGAGAGAAACTTTCACAGACCGAAGGAGTTTCATGGCAACTAAATGAAATGTATTATGTTGAATGGGATTCCAAACCAGAAAAGAACAATTAGGTCAAAACTAAGGAACAGTTTATCAATCCCATTTCATTGATTACAAGCCCATGTATAGGTAATGCGAGATGTTAATGAAGGGGAAGTTCTACATAAAGACTCTCTGTGCTGTCTTCTCTGCTCCCCTGTAAAGCCGAAACTCCTCCAAAAAATAAAGCCTCCTTTAAAAAAATCACAAAGTAGCCCTGGCTGGTGTAGCTCAGTGGAATGAGCGAGGGCCTGCGAACCAAACGATTGTGGTTCGATTCCCAGTCAGGGCACATGCCTGGGTTGTAGGCCAGTCATGCGACTGGCAGGGGACGCATGAGAGGCAACCGCACATTGATATTTCTTTCCCTCTCTCCTTCCCTTCCCCTCTAAAGATAAATAAATAAAATCTTTAAAAACCCTGCTGGAGGCCTCTTTTCCAGCAGCTCGTTCCAAGGGCCCTGATTTAGCTCCTCATTTCCTTGTCTCTGAAATGCCTGCGATTGCTCCATAGGGCTGCTGGGGGTGCTGAGAGCTCGGGGTGCGGCCCTCGCCTGGTGCAGAGCAGGCGCCCGCTCTGTCCTGTGCTCCCGTGACAAAGGCCGCCGCGGAGCTCCACGGGAAAATCAGCTTCGGGAAGTACACGGAGGTCTAGATTTTGAATAAAATGGCACTTGAAAAGCACGAATGCCTGTCTTTTAATTTGATTGATGTGTCCACTTATTTCTATTACTTTCAAGTATCAAATTTGCCACAATTTGAACTATTTTGAAGAATACATGCCAGTATATTCAAAACAACTACCTTGGCAGCATGGGGAGGTCGGGACCACTGAGGGAAGGGGCGGAGTCCCTGATCAACAAAACATGTTTTGGACCCTCTGCTGTTTAGGATCTTGTACTTTGAATAATTACTTAAACATTATGTGAAAGGTAAATGGAACAATGCTCATTTATCAGGTATTTGGCACTGTCCTTGGCAGATGGCTAAGTGATGTTATGTCATCATTATTATTGTTCGTGGGTCCTGAATTGTTCCATTACCATCTTTGCATGGCAAAACCCTGAAATAATTATTATACGTTAGGAAGACGGGAACTCAGTCAAGGGCCCTCCGGTGATGCTGCAGTCACTACACGAGGGCCGAAAGGCGGGTCTCTCTTCTTCCACACGAGTCATCTCTGTTCAGGCACATGCAGGTGGGCAAAGTAGAAGAACAGTAGCAATAAGGGTACAATAATTGATAAATAAGTAGTAATACAAGAATAACTCAATGCTTCTTGTACTCACAACTGTAAACCTACTTCTGGACAAAATAAGGGCAGACATTAATTTTTTTTCATACCTTTATCTACTTTACGATGTGAAGACTCGGGAGACAATTTTGGCTCAGTGGGGCTCCAGAAGCCACATAGATTGTTAACGTTGGGCTCGGACCCCCAGAACCCCAACCGCGCCGAGTTCACAAAGGGTGAGCGAAACAGGACGAGATGCGGCAGGTCTCACTCCATGGAGTTGCACGCCCCTTTTCCAATCATGCTCGTCCCCTATTGGACGTCAGCACTGCCAATCAAGCACATTTTCTGTATCTTCAGCCTCTTAGAAATGTCAGCGCTAAGGTATGGCCATGCATGAACACTGCAGATCAGAGAGCTGGTGCTGGTGTCTCCGGGCATCAGTCCGTCCGTACCTGTCTAGCTCTGGTTCCTCGAGTTTGCTAATTGTCAATCAAAGTGATTAAAATAACCCACAGCAAAGCATCAGCTGTCTCGCAGTGAGAGGCTTGACAGAGGCCTTGGCCCTCCGCAGCACCTGGGAGTGGGGGCCGGCACCCAGCACCTCAGTGGCCCTCGCTCCGCCTTCTGATGTGTCAGAGGCGACGACAGAAACTCCCTCTCTCTGATGGGATGATCGGACCTGTTTTTGACGAGTCTTTGCACTTGGGACAAGAGTTGTCATCTCTCACAGACCTGAGTCCAAGCGAAGAACTCTGTGAGTCCCTGGAAATTGCTCTCTTCCTCAGGGAAGGCCCCCGCCACCGAATTGGCGGTGTAACTCACTGGACATCGGTTGTCCAGGCGCAGCTGCTGAATGATTATTTTTACGTTGAATGCAAAAGGGGAAATTCAAATCCAAACGAGACAGAGGGAGAGAGAAGGGAGGGGGGTCTGCAGCCTGGAGCACCGGAGATTCTCATTAACATTCAGGTTCCCTGTGTCATTTCCATCGCAAGCCCTGAGCTGCTGGTTTGGTCAGCAGCCAGCCTGGTGACAACAACACACTCCTCCCCCTCCCTGACCCCATGACAGTGCCTTGAGTGACAGCGGGTCTCAGAGCTCCGCAGGACACCAGCCGATGCCCTGCCCTGCCAGGGCGGCAAGTCCCAGGCTCCTGCTGTGCACCCAGGCAAGGACAGCCTGTGGCTTCAGGGTGGGGTCCCCATGGCCCCCATGCACGTGCACCCCCACGTGCCCAGGCTCCCCGACACTTGCCTCCCGAGCACAGCGTGTTCCCCGAACAGCGTCACCCGGATGAAATGAACCATGCTGGCCGTTGGATGCCCATTGAGGACCTCTGCCCCCCACCGAGGGCCAGCGGGGTTAACCTTGTGCTTCCCCATGCCTTGTCCTAACCCACGACTCCTTGGTCAGGCTCTGTGCCCTGACAGCCCTTCTCCACCCAGACGTCACCAACGTTTTTCCATTTTTTAATCTTTGTTCACTCTGGTTTTTGAAATAAGCTCGATTATATACGTATACGTGTGCACGCACACGCGTGTTTTCAGGAATGCAAATGTTTTGTTCGCTGGTTTGCTTTCAGAGTGCCGCTGAGCACACCACAGCCCTGTCATCTCAACACCGAGGGAGCTTGGAGAAGACCGACGACCTTCACTTTCATTCTGGAAGGGATTCTTAGATGGGAGGTTGGGGCAGGGACCCAGGCCCCAGGACGTGGGGTCTGCGGTGGCAGACGTCTTGTGTGCCGCCCTGGAGTCGGGGAACACTCGGCATGTGGAAGCCATTTGTGAGTGAGCGAAGGAACGAACCAATGAGTGAGCAAGCCTGCACCTCTCCGGGTGAGCTTCTGCCTGGGATCCAGCAGGGCGCTCTTCCGTTTCGGGAAGCGCACCTGCCTCTCATACGAGCCCTCCCCTCCCCTGAGTCCGCCTGCTCCCCTTTCCATGGGAGGCGCCTCACCGTGGAGGAGCAAAGACCTAAAGGGGCCGGACCCAGGCCACAGTCCTCTCTGCGGCTCAACTCAAAGGCTGGTTACTTGGAAAGGCATTTATGAAGTCTGACCTAGTTTTCAAATATTTAATATTCCTTTTCCGTTTCCTTATGACAAAAGGCGCTCCAAGGTCTTTTTGTTCCTGCCAGTGTTTGCAGCACAGACAGCGGCTCAGCTAGGAAGGCACGACACGGACCCACCATCCTGGGCCACGTTCAAGAGCGGCCTTCACAGCGATTAGCGGTTCACAGGGGCTCCCGGGAACTCGAAAACCCCAAGGGGCCAAGTCTGGGTTTGTTCTGTCGGA
Source organism: Anoura caudifer (assembly GCA_004027475.1). Lineage (NCBI taxonomy): Eukaryota > Metazoa > Chordata > Mammalia > Chiroptera > Phyllostomidae > Anoura > Anoura caudifer. The sequence continues at coordinate 155,241 of PVKU01002573.1, read as the reverse complement.
GAAGTATCCTCTTTCCTTTATTCAGACAGTGGCTGCTCTGGGTGGACGGACTGGAACTGGAGAAGAAACTGCCACCATCATATTGTGGGTGGAAATCAGGCCCTGCCACGGGATCGCGAGGAAAGCGTTCCAAGGACCCACGCGCGGGAGATGGTGGTATGGCAAGAGGGCTTATTCGGGTAGAAATCTGCCCCTGGGTTTCCAATGCCCCATCTGCCTCTGTCCCGCCGTGAAAAAGTCCCACTGTGTCCTCAGCAAACCAAAGCCAGTGTCCAGAGTTTCTGCTTCTTGTTAACACCCGGTCCCTTTGGAGGCGGCACAGTCTGCCTTGGACCCTGGGAGCTGCCAGACCCACACGGTCGTGTGCTCCCGGGTGAGGGAGTGTGAATGAATGGGGCAGGTGTGTTACTAGCTCCGGGGGGCAGGGGTGGAGGGGGGGGAGAGAGAGAGGGAGAAGGAGGGGTTCCTTGTCCCCCTGGGAGTACGTTAGCTTGGGTTGGGACAGACCAGGCGTCTTTTCAAAAGAACCAATGAAGTTCTCAAGTGTTTGTGGGCTTTGATGGGCCCACCCCCTCATTAGACTGACAGGCCTCTGTGGCCCAGGTCCCCGCCCCCCATACCCCCAACAGTCCTGCGCTGGAGGGGAGGGGGAGGAGTGATGATCCCCTTGGAAGAGCCCAGTGCTGTGCTCCCCTGGGCGTGAAGCCACAGCTTCCTGGGGAAGCGACAGGCCCCTGCCCCCAGGTTATTAAGCTCAAATATCTAATTCCCTGTGCACCCCTTTCTTATCAATAATTAGCTAACTACCTGTGGTAACAATCTCAGAGTGAGGCTTGCTCACAGTTTAATTAAGGCTTATTCCTTTGATCAGAATAGCCCGATTTAGGGAATGATAGGTGTCAGGGCCACTGATGGGTATAGATTGTTGAGAGTGAGGAGGTAAGCAGGCGGGGGAGAAAATGAGTTCATGTGCCGTGCAAATTGAGCAACGTGAGTGATGCCTCTGGATTCGTGCTCCTCAGCCCATCGCAGAAACCGGTTAGGGTGGCACGCACTGAGAAAAGTTGGTAAAAGGCAGCGAGACTTTCAGATGGAATTGGGTGCAGGAGAACGCGTGGTGGGGGGTGCATGGGCGTGAGCGTGCACGCAGGTGCAGACATCTGGGCCATCGGCCTTTTCACGACACGGATCTCTTTCTGTGCTTCGAACCTTGAAATGGCTTAGAAACTGTTTTCCTTGAAGACTAGGTGAGCTCCTAAAACCTGAAAGCCAGATACTTTTTAACAAACTCCTCTTAGATTATTTACGTTTTCTCACGAAAATATTTTTCAGCATATTCTTACGCTTATTAACATCATATATCGCATGCATAAAACTTTATCCTAAAACTGATCTCCCCTAGAGTTGTACTCACTTCTCTTACTTGTTAAAGCTTCTTATTCCTGTATCCGTCCTCTGCTTTTTAGTTAGTGAATCAGACATCTGTCAGAGGTCCTACATTTATCCGTCCTCTTCCGTGGCGTGGGTGTTCTTCTCTCCGAGGTCTTGCTGTTGTCAGGGTTTCCTCTTTAGAGCACCCGGCCTCGCCGTGTCCACAGAGCAGGGGCGCCGAGTTCGGAAGCGATGGGACGTCTCACAGTGGGAAGCTTCAGAGCCTCCAGTGGTGCAGCCTGCTGTCCCCTCTGGGGCCCTGGACGCTGGTCAAAGTCGCCCCTGTTCCTCTGTGCATATTGTGGAATATTCCAACCTGTGTTCCTTATAGATACACCTGACCCTTTCCGGCGCTTACTTCTCAGAGAGGCCCCAGGGATTATGACAAAACAAAGGTGAAACTTTTCATCCTACAGGCTTTCGTGCTTCCCTCGAACTCTGCCGAGCACGCCCAGTGTGTGGAGCGACCAGGGTGGCGAGACCGTCACCGTGACCTGGCCCGTCAGCCCCTCTGGGTGCCGGGTCCCTCCATCGCTGCTCTCTCCTCTCACTGCCGGCCTCCCGATGTCCTGACCGCACCTCTCACGTGGTGACCTCCTCATTGTCCTATTGGTCGTACGTACAGGGAAAGCCTTCACTCCTCGGAAGCAGTCCTGGTCACCCCCATCACACATCCAGTCCCTCAGTATCTGCGCCCCCACCGATCTCAGGGCTCCAGGGAGGCCAGGACGGCAGCTGCTGCCCCGTTCACCTGCAGGTTCCTGGCACCTGGGACCTGTGCCCAACCCGTAACAGGCATTAAAATGAGCTGTCTAATACATGGGGTACTTAGAGACCACATAGAAACACTGACAGCGTATCGGAAAGTGAAAATCTTTTAAAGAGAAAGCCAAGCTGGTACAGATTTTATGAAGATCCCTTAATATCATATTAGTCTGAAATTAATTATTTGTGTAAAGAGGTCCTCACAAAGTCTTTAACAGACTCAAGCTGAGGAAGTCTACGTACCTTCCAATTCTCCAACCCAGCACCACCATCTCCCCAAAGCCTCCCCGGACCTGCTCTGGGCTTCCGCCGTGGATTCCAGGGATTTTGCTCTTGCCTGAGGCCCCCAGGTTTGCAGGGGGCCCACACGTGCAAAGGCCTCCGCTTGGCGTTCCACATTCAATTCCGTGCCCAGCCAGTGGCCGTTCTCCCTCCGTGGACCGAACGACCACGTCCAGGGTGACGTATCGCAGCCCGCCGGCGCCCGGCCAGAGCCGATGGAGGGCTGCCACCGTCCAGACCTTCCACCGAGCGCAGTCACGGAAATACACACACTCAAAAACACGAAGGACCGAGGGGCCGTCTCGGAAGGACTTCCGACGTTTTCGCGGGAGCCCTGCGGTCTCTGTTTCTGACGCTCGCTCTGCCTAATTCCGGCACCTCCTGAGAGGGGGCCAGAGGGTCAGCCCCTCCATGGTTACTGCCCGGCGATCACCTGCCTCCCAAGAGCTCAGGCAGCTTTCGGATGAAAAGGCTCCGTGCCTCATCGCCCACCGAGACTTACCGGAGCTTTGGCTTACCCCTGTCACAAATGTCACCGACGGTGAATGACGTCATCAAATCTGCAAGTTCAAGCTCGTGTTTCCTCCGGGACCTGGGCCCTTGTCTGTGTTCCTGTATTCTGCAGCAAGCTGGACGCGATGCGTTGAGTTTCTATTTGCATGTTATTTGCATAGATGTGCACTCCCATTACCATCTCATTAATTTTACGTAGCAAATACACCTAAGGAGTGGTCATCAAATGCCATCACATGGTCCCCAAAGGAAGGGGAACTACCGAAGGGAACTGGGTGACACGGGGACTTGGTGAGAGGCACCCGGTGTGTGGAAATACATGGAAATGGTTGACCCCCATGGCGTAGGGTCTCTGCTGGCAAACACCCCCATATACCACGTCTCATTCAGCCTCCCATGGAACGTCTGAGGTGGGCAGGCCAGAGGGGACCGAGCTTCCTGGAAGGAACGGTGCCGTGGAAGTTAAGGGTTATGTCCAAGGAAGGTCAAGGAGCAGGTCCCTGGCAGAATCCCAACTTGAACCCTGGAGCCGAGCCCCGCTCCCGGTCTCTCCGGTCCTCTCCCCTGCCCGGTGACTCACCCTGGGGGGGCTGGCCTGGGTGGCCGCCCCCGGGGAACCTGCACTTTGCAAGGAGATTCTTTCCGTGAAGGCAGGTTCCGTGTCTTAGAGAAAGAGCGCGGGTGCCATGGGACTCGAAGCAGACGGGTGGACTTTCGACAGCAATGGAGCCCAGCCCTGCCTGTGGCGGCCGAACTGCTGACAGCGTGGAACAGAAGGGGCCCGGGCTGTCGATTCCAGTCCCCGTGGGATGAGAAGGGTAGCGGGTCGGAGGCCCGAGACCCCCGCCCCGCCCCGCCCCACCCTGGGGAGCGCTCTCCGCTCTTTACACAAACGATCGGATCAAATAGGAAACCAACCACCGCCCGACACCGTCACGCCCACGGCCCAGAGACACTTTTCTCAGCCAACAATCCGTACGCTCTCTGAGCTTTTTGGCGAGTCCATCAAGTCTTATTACTGACGTCCAAGGCGAGCCAAACCGTGCTCGAAACGCTCATTTAACTTGTCCCGAGCCTCGCAGCTCGTACGCAGCAGAATCTAGATTTAAACTGCCGTCTCTCGGAGTCTAAAATTGTCTCTTCAATCTGATGCTTCAGACTGCTGACAAACGCAAGCTTAAGGCAACGAAAAACCGGAAGCTGATGTGAAATCCCTGCTCGACGTCTTAGCGTGTCGCAACGAGAGGATGAGGGTTCACGACACGCCCCGGCGTGGACGGCTGGTCGGGGCCGCGTCAGGACCAGAGACGGGCCTAGGGCTGCGCCTAGGGCACGGTGTGCCCCTGTTGTTCGCTTCTTCCCCTGCATCCGGCGGCCCCCCGTTTTCTCGAGACGGCTCTGCGTGTGCCCCACCCGACAGCTTCTGCGATGCCTCCTCTGCCGGACACCGGCAGACACTCACCCGCACGAAATCGGAGCAGCACAGCGGTGCCCACGCCAAGTGTCTCCGCCCCTGTGCACGCCCGGTCCTCGCCCGTCCCCGGGGTGGGGGCCGGCTCACTGGACTCTGTGCTCGCCCCTTCTCCGGCAGGCTGTCCTCCACGGGCAAGAGCTGTCCCCGCTTCCTACACTAAGAGCCGCACAGGTGGCATTCCTGAGCATGGCCCGGCGTCTGTGTCCCTTCCACGCTGCTGGGACTGCCCTCTGCCCTCCTTGTGGGCCCCAGCCCACTCTGCGCCACCCCCCAAACACAGACCCAAGACTCCTCCCACGACAAGACCACCCCAGACAAGCAGGGCTGCTGGCAGGCGCCCCTGGAGGCTGCTCTGGTCCTGAGCGTTTGCCCAGCGTGCATCTCCTGGAAGCAGCGAGGGACATGTTAAGGTGGAAGGTGAGTCCCTGCGCCGTCCTGTCCCCAGGGGACCAGCGGAGGCTGCCTTGCGTTAGCAGGAGAGGAGGTACTGGGAGGGGGAGACACAATTACGTGATTTGGAAAACTCCGAAGTTCAGCAGACCTGGCTGTGAGATGGTGTGCGTGTGCGTGTGCGTGGGTGTGATGTGGTGACCACACACGGTGAGGGATCCAAACTGACCTCACATGTACGCACACACGCACATGCCTATGTCACGTAAAGTCAGAGCTCGCCACACCCCAGGCAGGTCAGCGGGTTTGCTGCCACCTCTTGTCTCCTCTGCCCTTGAGCTTTGGTTCCAGGGGACGACCTGCCTTGCTGACAAAGGCATCTGTCAGTTACCTAAAGCGGTTTCTGAAGCACCCTTGACCTCTCATCTGAAGCTGGCCAGGCTTGTCTCTATTCAACCTGTGAAACAGGATGAGATGCGGAAGAGGATAAGAGAATTGTTTCATTGATGAAGCACTTCAGAGGCCGCTGTTCTCAGTCTCCCGGCTCGGAGTCCCAGGGGGAGGGTGCTCCCTAAGGGGAAGGGAAGACAGCCAGTGTTCTTGCTTCAGCTGGGGTGTAAAATGCCAGCCCCTCAACTTGATCTTCATTAAAATCTGCGTATTAACATTATGAGATAGAATACAAAGAATATATGAATAGCACTGATGCGGACACCGGCCGGCAGTGCCTACGGCATTAGGGATGAGATACGAGACATTCACATGGACCACCGAGTCTTGCGGAGGAAAAGGGACGGCGTGGCCACTCTCTCAAGGGGAGAGTGCCCCGTGCCCTTGCCATGACAGGCTTTTATTGGGTTTCATTTGCACAGGAGTCCAGGTAAAGCTCATTAATCCTTGTCAGGCAGTAAGGATCAAACAACAGATAGCATACAAAGAACTACGGGGTTTATTCTGAGTCAGGGTCTGTTGGTTAAAGGGCTACAAAACTTTGGGAAACAAACTCATTTCCTGCTTGGACCCTTATCATTTAATTGAGAGCATTCTTAGCAAATCAGGTTTCAGAGGATTTTATGTATTCTTTCTCAGGCCTGATCACCCGGGGAACCTTTCCAGCACAGGGCTGCACCCACCACCAGCATTGTCTCAGGCTTAAGTCAGGCAGGGTAACCAAGGCAAGCAAGAGATTAGGAAACTTCTTGCAGACAGAATGAGGACTTGGGCTATGTCAGGATAGCCGAGGGGTGAGGGTCCATCACCCCCTTTTTGCTGTAGCCGCCCAAGTCCTTTTTGGGGCCTCCATGTGATCGCGCCTGTCTTAGGTCGTTCCCCCCTTGGGGAATCTTACCCGCCATTGGCTAACCAACCAAGCACTGGGGGCCAGTTATGGATGAAGCAGAAGTGGCGCCCCTGCCAGGGAGATAAGCTTTGTCTCCTTAGTGGCTTATGGTCCGAAGGTCGCTCACTCAGCCTTGGCCATGGGGGGTTACAGCTCCTGAAACCAAGCAAGGGGGTTCCCAACATCTCCCCATTTTTTGTTTTTTAAATTAATTGCAGCTGTTAGACCTGTGAAACCTACTATTTGCTGTTTTCGAATGCGATCATGAGAAAACAACTTCCATATACATCATAAAGCACAAATAAGGATTAAGACAAGGGGGCGCCCAAGGGCTGCTAGAACCCAAACTGCTAAATTCAGTCCATTGAAAAATGTTGCAAATGCAAGGGAACGACAAGAGTAGCAGGTCTGGTCACACTTGAACCCCTGGGAGACTTAGCACGGACTTCAGGAAGCAGAAGGGCCTGGGCAGAAACCAGGCGGAGTGCGCTCCACCCTCCGACAGGTTCCATCAGAGGAAGGAGGACAGCTGTGGGCAGGTTTGTGGATGCCCGGAGCAGCGGTGTCCGAAATTCACTACATAAAAAGACCTTTGAATGTTTTCTGATCAAAACTATCTTTTGAAATATTTTATGTGCAGCACTTAATTACTTGATTCACTTACCCATTGTTCCCCCCCAAACCAATGAATCAGCAATGACTACAAAGGACAATTGGGTTGAGTATTGATTTACGTATTTTTATGATTTTGGGTCTTTTCTTAGTAACCACTCTTTCTAACTTGTCTCTGGAGTGAGTTGCTGTACTCAGAGGGAATTCCGCTCCTCGGAAAGGAGATAAATACTTCCTATACCGTTTGATTGATATAAAAAAAAATCTATACAATGTGAGTCTGCTCTAAATAGCAGTCATAAATTCAGCGTCCCCGGAACGCGGCAAGGGGGGGGGGCTTCCTGGGCAGGCAATGGAGAAGCTTGTTTTGAGTGTGGTGGGAACGTCCTCTCACGTCCAAGGCGGTACTTCTGCAGGCGTAGCCAAGGGTGCGCCTTGTCCAGCTCCATTTAAAACGGATGCATTTCGCCACATGGAAAGTCCCCTTAAAAAGACTTTAAGAAGCTATAAACCGAGAAGGAGGGCCGATGACAGCTAAGTGGAAGTGGCGGGGGGTTAGGAGGGATGGAGCCAAAGAAAAAAGATTCGCAGACACAGACGACCGTGCGGTGCTTACAGGGGGAGGTTTCATTTAAAATGCAATCAAACCCCCAAACAACTACAAATCAACAGTTAATTCACGTGCTAAGCAAACATAAAGACGAATCTATTTTTAAATAGATTCGAAGAAATTAATACGTTATAAGACAGACAATTAGAAGAAACTGAGAAGTCCCAAATAATTTTTAAAATTTTTAATAAAGGAAATAAATCTCCAACAAGGACGACAAAGAACGCCAATACACCGTACTCAAATTAAGGGTCACCGTCCTCACCTGCAGCAGCAGTTAATTTAAAGAGGGTGGTGGGCGTAGACCAATGTCAGCCGATTTCAAATACTCGCTTTCTGATGTCAATTCAAATGAAGGGCGCTTCCCGCAAGAAACATGGGAAGCATTAAATGTGGCAACGGCATGGAAATCATTTTTACAGTTTGCACAGAAACCCCCCAGAAATATGCGTGTACACATAGAATTATAGGTAATTCCAAGAAAACTTTATAGAACACGTAATTCACATTCGATTTCAAAATAACCGAGAGCCTGGAAAAATTTGGACCGCTCCTAGATTTACTTTATGAACCACAATAAAAATGCGACATGTAGTAAAACAACCTAACTTAATATGGATACAAAGTCATAAAAATGAGCAAGTGCTGGAAAGATTAACACCACCCGCCCGAGCCGGGCTCAGCCTGTCGGGCTATTAAGAAGGTCAACAAGGTACCAACGGCACCGATAAAGCCAACAGATACTCTTTTCCGGCACCATGGTTCGCCCGCCGTGCTGCCCAAACCCCCCGAAAGCACACAAGTCACTGTGTCCCAGGGTGTCTGCGGAGCTGTGCGGCCGTCACTGCTGCCCAGCCAGAGATGGTTTTCTTCACTCCCAGAAGGAAGCAGAGGCCGTCAGCCGTCACTGCCCAAGCCCTGGGCCACCGTGAGCCCGTGTCCAGGCTGCGGATGTGCACACGTGAGCCTTGCCTGCGAAGGGTGCCTTGCACTTGACCGGCCCCTGTGACCAGCTCCTTGGACTCAGCGGGGTGTCCCTGGGTCACGTCAGGCCGTGGCACACGACGGCACATTATTTCTGCAGAATGGATGCAGCACGTTCCTTACCCATAGTCCGTCCGGAACGATCCGGCGGCGGGCAAGCACATCAGAGAAATGGGCTCAAGGCCCCAGGCCGCCATCCTGCTCAGGGAGTGTGATATACAATGAAGCCATTCTGTCTGATCAATAGAAAAACTTCAACCTGTGGGAAAAAGAACTCAGACCCTGAACTCACATCATTTCCTAAAATCACTCCTAGATGGATTAAAGATCTAAGGGTATAAAGTAAGAAACCGTGAAATCATGGTTCGTCACGCAGGTGGGGGATGTATTTGTCTGGGGCGGGGGTTTCGGGGCATCGCTGCAGAGCAGAGACGTCGAGGGCGAGATGAGCGGGTGCTCCTGCGCTCGTGGGAGACTCACTCTGGGCAGCATGGCGCCCCCCACAGACGTTCAAGGCAGGCAGCCTGGAAAACAACGAACGGCGTGGAGATGCCTCTAAAAAATACAGCATCTTCCTAAGCGCATCCAAGTATGGCTGCCCTCACAGAAACGACCAAATGCACCCCGGGCGGCCCCTGCCAGGAGGCTTGGAAGTGGCAGGCGGGTCAGGGAATTCTGAGCGTGGGACGTGGCTGCCCATGGGGCTCAAGGGCAAGGAGAACCCAAGGCTTTCAGAGTTCCTTAAAGGAGCAGGCGCATTATCAGCGCGAGTGCCGTCAGGTTGGCGGTGAACTTGGCGACCCCGAGGTGACGCCGCCGCAGCGCTGGGTGGGAGCCGGATGCCTCTTCAGAGAGTGTCGCACACGCGCTTGTGAGCTTCACAAGGAACCCACAAAGCAGGGTGAGGCCCTGAACAGCAAGCCAACAAGTCTCATTTGCTTGTGCTCTATAACCAGCTGGATTTTCTTGAGGGCAGTCTCTTTGGCTAAAAGTAATCAGAAAAAAAAAATATACAGAGAGATGCAAATTAAACCACAATGAGATACCATCTCACACCCGTCAGAATGGCCGTCATCAATAAATCAGCAAACGACAAGCGCTGGCGAGGACGTGGAGAAAGGGGACCCTTGTGCACCGTTGGTGGGGACGCGGGCTGGGGCAGCCACGTTGGAGAGCAGTATGGAGTTTCCTCAAAAAATGGGAGGCGGAATGGTTATAAGCCAGAGATTTCACTGCTGGGAATCTATCCGAGGAAAACCGGAAACACTAATTTGAAAGAACATACGTGCCCCATTGTTCACTGCAGGGTTATTCACAGTTGCCAAGATGTGGAAGCAACCTAATGTCCATCAGTGGATGAGTGGATAACACAGTTATGGGACATTTACACAATGGAATACTACGCAGCTGTGAAAAAGAAGGAAGTTTTACACGTTGCAACAGTGTGGATGGACCTGGAGAACATTATGCTGAGTGAACTAATCCAGCCAGAGAAAGACAGACCCCTATGGTCTCACTCACGTGTGGGATCTAGTGAACTCGCTGGACGCACAAGGGAAGTGGGGACAGACTCACAGGTGGAGGGCAGAGGACAGCCCCACCTGGGGTGAGGTGGAGGGATCGACGAAAAGGAAAAAGGACTCTTTGTCATGGGCAGCGTGCGGTGATTGCCTTGGGGGGGGGAGGGGCTGTAAGGGGAACAATGGGAAAGGAAAAAATACAATAATACGCAAAAAACAAAGAATATCACGTGTCATCCATTGTATTAGTTCCTCCACAATCCATCGCCCACCTGAATCCCTCCAGAGCACAAGTGAGGAATGGGCCACAGCCGAGTAATCATCAGAAATAAAAGTATATACATGTTTTTCAGTTCCTCAAGTGGCAACTCGAGACGACCGAGTACCACCGAGGCTGCCAGCGAGCTGGGTTTAGGGCCATCGGCCATTTCCATCACCGCGCATTGGCTGGGTTTCTTCCCACCGCGGCGCCCACGGCCGCCATCCGCCAGCAGGCGGTCCGGGTTTCCACGCACACTGTTTTCCGGTGGCGGTGGCTTTACGGGGTCGCAAATGTCCTCCATTTGAATTTCCTGTGATTCTCGTGTGAATCTGATTCCCTTGGGGCAGACGTTTTCTCCTCCGTACGATTTTTCGGACATCACGCTGTCTTCACGTGGTGACCAACTGTATCGGCCACCTACTGGTCACAGCCATGGGGGAGATCGGTCCCAGAAACCGCTCTAAGAGAAGGCACGCCGGCTCAGCCAGCATCGGCCCTGCCGGGAAGCGCGCTCGGACTTCGCCAACCGCTCCTGCCTATGTGCATGCGCCTCCTGCCGGCTCTGGGCGGTTCTGTTCCTTCCCATTTTAGCGCCATAACTGAAGTCACTGGCCTTCCTGTCCCCATGTCCCTCGGTAAGGGACGCTCCTTCCTCCTCTTCCCCATGCACCCTCTGACATCTTCTGCCATGCGCATTCTCTCCCAAAATTCTCAAAAAAGAATTCTCAGCAAAAGATAAGCCTGCCCCAACAACCGCAGGCTCATGGAAAATAAACAAATAGTCACGCTGGAAAACTCCTCCAGCCGGGGGCACCTGACCAGAAGGAACGAATGTGCCGCCTCCCCAAACGGATCCGTGTTACTGCCGCCTCCAAGAGCCTCATGGTCTTATTACCCTCGTGGGCACGCCCTGCGTCATTTCTCTGCATCTGGAAGCTCCTGGAGTTGAGGCAAGATATTACGGTAGACATCTGTATTTCGCAGAGGTAGGTGCAGACTCACAGCAAAGAGAATATGATAAAAATCTCCAATCGGCTGCCAAAGCCTCTTTGCGTTAACATGCTGTTTGCCTAGAAAAATTAGGGAGATGCTTGCCCCTGTCTGTCCAAACTGAGGCTGAGAGGATGCCGCCGGGGGTCGGCACAGCTGTACTCTGCTCTCGGGGTAGACCGGTGAAAAGAGAGGACGGTTTTCTCCCACCTGTCCTGGCGAGGACCTCCGGGCCCTGGCCACCCACCGGCTGGCCGGTGCAGGGCCAGACGGGCCGCTGTCACCCACAGAGCAGGGTAGCGCCTGGGCCCTGGGCCTTTCGGGAAGTTTGCCAGCCCTGGTCCCGTCGTTGGCCTGGGCTGCAGAGCTGTGTGAACTGGGGTTGCCTTTAAACAGAACATTAGCAGGAAAATGAGTTGTCTTTGTCGCGGCGGGCTGCAAGTTCCCTTCCTCACCGCTTTTCAATTCAAAGTGTAAAGTGTTCAGCTCTGCGTGGGGATAGATGTTAACTAGATTTATCGTGGCGATCCTTCCCCGTTACACACACACACCCACACACGGCGCTGTGCCCCTTAAACTCATGCGATGTGATAGCCCGGTAAAACCGGAAGACACCGAAACACAATCTCGTTTGCAAAGGCAAGACTCGCTGCTCTCCACAGAGTTTCACGTGCTTCCGGCAGGCAGCCCCCTCTGTGAGCCCAAGTCCCTTAAACCACAAGGAGAAGAAGGACGTAGGTGACCGTTTGTCCGAACACTTGTCCGAGGCTCCAGAGCTGACGTGGTGGATGTTAAGTGGTTTCACCGGGGACCGGGTGCTGGTGTGCACGTCCCAGAAGAAATAAAGAAATCAATGATAAACAGTGACTGACACCAGAAACCGCGCACACACACTCACACACTCTCACAGGGACACCTGAAACCGCGCACACACACTCACACACCCTCACAGGGACACTCAGCAGGTGAGCCAGGCACCATGCACTGCAGCTCCACTGTCCTGGGAATGCAGACTTAGGAGTGACCTGCAGGTTTGCCTGCCTAAGACCCGCCTTTTCTTGTTGTTGTAGAAGTGGGCGGGGCGGCAGGCACACACCCTGCTCACTTATGTACTTGGAAATCTCAGTGGTTTTCTGGAAGCGTTCAAAGACGTATTAACAAGATTTTAAAAATTCCCTTGAAAAGCAGGGTTTGACGTGCCTTGCCCTTTGTTTATTTGTTCAGTGCTGTGTCTAACAGGCTCAATTTATACCCAGGACAGTCTCAGGTTTGGCCTCCCAGGTGGCCCCCAGAGACGCCCGTGTTTACTTGTTTATTTTTGTGTTTAACTGCTTTGCCCCCGGGGGTCTCCCTCCCGTAAGGAACGGGCCTGCTGCCCACCGGGGCTGGCACGGGCTCCCCGGTGAGTTCAGACAGCGCCTCGTTCTGCCCCGCGCCCCCGTAAACCTGCGTCCGTCCTGGGGAGCAGCACGCTGAGTTGCGCTGAACTCGCCCTGACTCGTAGTCCTGATTTTAAAAAGAAAAAGCCTCCTCTGCTTATTCCCAGCAGGTTCTTGCTTCTCTCTCACTCTCTCTCTCCCCCTCCTCTGCCCCGGTCTCTCCTTATAAGGGGCACTAACCCCACACGGAGGGGCTCACCCCCAGGACCTCCTCACTGCCCATCGCCCCCCACCCCCAAACCCATCACCTTGAGGGTTGGAGCCTGGGCGTACGGATGTAGGGGGTGGACGCAAACATACAATCTGTAGCATCTCCAGTCCTTGAAATTGAAAAAGAAAAACAGCTGCAGGAATCAGCCAGGAGAGGTCCCTGTCAGGTAAAGGTTTCCGGATCCAGCACTCAATGGCGGGGGGCCCTCGCTCGGGAACCCCAGGGGAAGCTTGAACTCCCGGCTGAGGCTTGGGATTTTCCTACAGCGCTCCATATAACGTAGCAATTTCGATCAGAACGACTGCTGGTGTGTCAATGGCCGCCAGCGGTGATGGGACTCATGGTGATGATCATCATAGCTCACGGTCATGGAGTTCCGAGTCGGTGCCAGCTGCCGCGGTCAGCCCTGGGTCCGAGGCGTACCGCTGTGTTCTCACCATCGCCCTGCGTGGTGGGCGCGTCATTAACGTCATTCACCACGTCCTAGGGACGAGGACGCTGAGACAGGCCCTTGTTGTCACGGGACAGGTCTGGTGGAAAGAGGTGAAGTCCTGTGTGCGGGCCGGGCCAGTGGGTGATTGGGTGGAGTCGGGGGAAATCGTGCGCTGTGAGCCCAGGCCCAGTGGCCGATGTTCCCCCCCATTTCTGGTCCTCCCTGTCCTTGGTGTCAGGCTAGACTATTCTTTTGGGACTCGATTCTTTGATTCTCTTCCCTTGCGTTTGCTTGTCTTCCTTAAATCATGGAATCATGGCCTGGAAACGGGTCCCTGAAAGTCAGCGAGTCCCTAGCCCCAGGTTGGGCGCTGTTACATGAAGTTGTGTGGGGGTGTGTTCCGAAACGGCCGTGTTCTGTGCCTTCCACGCAGACTGACGGACAGAAACGCCATGGTGCTTCCAGGCCCCAGACAGTTCCGGAAGGGCTTTGTGTGTTTCGGCGAAGTAACTTCCTTATTCACTACAGAGCTGGGAAGAGAGTTCTTCTTCCAGGTAGACCAGAAGGTCAGAGGTGGAGCATGGGACTGGATCTTCCGGAAACATATTATCCATCAATGCCCAACTGAAACCTGTGTGTTTAAGGATAATTTGAAAATGTGTGAATTTAATTTTGTAGATCTTTTACAGGATTACAATGACTCCTTCTTTTCCTTCTTCCTTATTAAGGCATTTCCTTCCTCTGGCCTTTAATAGCGAGGCTAAACAGAACTTCGCTAACACACAGAGCCCTCCTACCCCCAAGGTCAAATGCAACATATGCTCGATTCTCTAATTATGCTCCTGACCATTTGTCTCACACATTATAACTCCCAAGTACACCGCGAGGGAGAAATGAGACATTTAGCAAGTTTTGAAACAATCAAAGCCCAATTAGATAACCATCTGATTTATAGGCTAAATAAATCTGCAGACTGAAGCACGACGCAGAAAAATGAGCTGCAATTATTGTGGGAAATGTACCAGAGATATCGGAAAGACATCGTTCACAACGAAATTACGGTGGCTTCCTCTTCCTTGTTTTTCTTCATATCTTGTAATCACAGTATTGATTGTCTCTGAAGGATCAGTGTGGGACAGAGCGAACTCAACCTGCTCGGCCGGTCTAACCAGCGAACATGCCACGTTATCGATCCCCCGCGTGTCGTACCGATTAGTACGCAGCCAGTAACCGATCACGCTTCCGGAGCTTACCTTTAGATAGCTCGCATTTACGAGAATTGCTTCGCGCCAATGTAGAATTCATCTTTCCCGGCGCAGGTGGAAAGTCACGTTGAATCAACAGTGTGGCGAGGTTGACGGTGTGGCTGGTTTTGCCGGCGAAGAAAGGCAGGCTGGGACAATTGTCCACCAACTGGCTTTAGCGTCCCCACGCCCACTCTGCTCAAACATGGGACCCATCTAAGCAACCCCCGCAGCTCAGCTCGCTTCGTGTTTCACCCTGGAATTTTCTTGAGGAGAACCTCAAGTCGGACGCCGTGTTGACACACCCTTGTTGTGAGAAAATGTTGGCTGCAGCTTCGGATTCTGAGAAAAACGGTGGAGAAGGCTGAGGGCCCAGCACCGCTGCCAAACCCGGATTTCACGTCTTCAGGCCAAAGACGCGCATGTTAATTTTCATGCACTGGGGGAGTGGGTTTGTCTAATTTGTAGCAATTGTTCTTCTGGACTAAAGAACGGTCTTCAAGTCTTTAGCTGTTTTTGAAAGACTTTAGTTTCAGGGGAAGAGAATCATCTCCAATCAATCAGGTCAATTTGGCATTTGATCCTGAGACTGCTCTTAGGCAGAAAGAACTTTCCGTGATTCGAGGTCCTTTTTGCAGAATTCTAGGAGCCTACAGAATACTTTCCTTCTTCAATGGGTTCTATTTTCACACTCTACTTCCTAGCAGTTATAATATGTCACTTAAATTCATGTGTTTTTCACTTCATTCTTATAAAATGCTCTTAGGGTAAACTTAACATGCAACCCATTTACATGCATACATGTATCCACCCGTGTGGTTTAGAGCAAGAGGTCGTGTTTGGTTTTACAGACGCAACGTCACCTCGTTGAGTAAGAATATCACGGCGCCGCCTGGCCACGAGCTGTGGGTTTTAGTTCAGCTTCTCCCCGGTCTCAGCGAGCATCTCCATTTGCACGACTTTTCACGGGTGTTAGATTGAGGGCGATCCCCTGAAATTATCACTCCGTGGGGCCTTCAGGTGTAAGACGTCAGGAAGTACCGCAAACCCTTATTTTTTAGGATCAATATAAATGGATGTGATTCGGTTGTGTGTGCACAGGTGTGCACAGGTGTGCAGAGCGGGCCAACTTCGCTGGTGGCTGTGAAAACTGAGGTAACGCCTCTGAAAAGAAAAAGTCAACAACGAGCAAGAAGATGCGTATTTTTATACTTCTACAATCAATTAATTAAACCGGTAATTTATTAAAGCTAATCATTTAAGAGAACTATAAATCTATGTAATGGATATTTCTTCCAATGCTCTAAATAATAACACAAATATTGTAATAAATTATAATTATAAAATGCATGTAAAATAATAGAAATTACAACGCTTTGCCCTGGCAGGTGTGGCTCAGTGGACTGAGCTCTGGCCTGAATACTGAAAGGTCACCAGTTCGATTCCCAGTCAGGGCACATGGCTGGGTTGCGGGCCAGGTCGCCAGCAGGGGGCGCATGACAGGCAACCACACAGGATGTTTCTCTCCCTCCTTTTCTCCCTCCCTTCCCCTCTCTCTAAAAATGAATAAAGAAAATCTTAAAGAAAAGAAATGATAACATTTTATTCTAAGAACAGATATGCTGTGATTTCAACTATGTCAAGTTACACACACACATACTCAATGAAAATTCTTGTCTTTAGTTGATAATATCACATTAAACATTTTTACAAATAATGTTTTATTTTGTTTTCAATTAAAATAAATTCACTGGTTTTTAAAAGAAGTGTTAAAACACGATTATTTTGCAGCTAAATGTGATTATGAAACAAGTTTAAAAGCACTTTTTAAAAACCCCAGGGTTATCACATATTAATTCTAACACAGCGTTAGTATAACTAAAAAGTTCTTGAAAAGGGATTTTTTAATGAAAATTGTTGGGGTGGAAGTAAAATGCAAGGACAGCGGCCCCTGTGCGAAGGTGGGATGTGGGGGGACCAAGAAGGGGGGCCCTGGCTCTGTCTGGGTGGGATGTGACTTCAGAATTCATTGCTCCAATCAGGGCAGGTCGGAGCCAGGAATTCTGGGAGTCTGACTGCTCCTGTGTTCTCGTGGGAAGTGGGGATTGGGGGCGTTAGCACCTCTGCACAGACAGCAGGTTCCCCAGCACCAGCCCCCGACAGCCCCCCGAACAGTGTGCTGTCTGAGCAGGCCCCGCAGGCAGGGCTCCGAGCACGAGGTCCGTGTGTCCGGTGTCCGTGAGACTGGTGTCTTTGCGGGGACCGGAGACTGGGTGGCGGGAGCTCCGGCGGCTGCAGCTCAGGTTTGGACGAGGGGCCCCTGCCCGGAGCGGGTCCTGTTTCAGCTGTTAGGAAACACAGCCGCGTTTCCTTATTAAGGGAAAGAAAAAGTTGGAGAATTATCCCAGCACAAGGCGGCTTTCCTCTGGAAGGGGGTGAACATAGGTGTTATCGGTGAACATAGGTGTGATTGGTAAACAGCGGTAGCCAATCCCACCTGGGGTCTGTGGTCAACTGAGCAAAATGATCAAGTTTTTATTTTACCAGGAGAAGGAGCAGAAGCCTCGCCTCTCCGTGCAAGTGCCAAGGGAGCCGGGGGAGAGACGGGTCTCAGCTTGCCCCACGCCGCCGGGGAACCCAAGTGAACCCATGGTGATTTTCATCAGCTGTCGGGACCGGGCAGGAAACGAGGCTATTAAATTACAGCCTTGCTCCGGGAGGCCGCCTCCCCTCCCCTCCCCCTCCCTGCAGATGCCCTATCAAAGCACGTCACCGTGACCATTTATCTTGCCGAACTTAAAATGCCTTCTCCAGAGCTAATTCCCCCCCACCCCAGTACTCCAGGTCTTTGTGCTCCTGCCTTGCTTCCCTGATCTTTTATGGATCTAAGATTCATTTGCACTAGCCCGGGGTTCAACAACAAAGTCAATTTCAGCGGGGTCAGGCGGGGTCGCTCTGGGCGCAGTCGCCTGAGGAAAGAAAGAGATGGTTATCGCTCTGGAAGCCCCGGTGCTCGGTCAGGTGCAGTGCCGGGAGAGGCGGGCACATTCCCCCGGAGGCAGTAAGCCAGTCTTAACCGAAGCACCAGATGCAAATCGGGGCTGGGCTTATTTTCCACTGGAATTTCCAAAAACTGTACGGAGGCCAGGACGCCAGGCCCTTGAGGAGGCGGGGGACGTCAGCAGACAGGACTCGGCGCACCCCGCTGGGAGACTCGCGGCACAAACATTTGCCCCTGCCCCTGGTTTGGCCGCTGACAGGCCTTCTGTCCTCTCCTTGGCTCGAGGCACGTGTACGCAGAGGGCAGACTTTCTCTGCAGGAATAGCCTCCGGCTTATCTTCACCAAGCCCCTTAAGGTAGGACTGCCCAGCCCAGCGCCAGGAGAAGTCCCACAGCGGCTGTGCCGAATTCCCTGCGTCGCCATCACCGTCGCCGAGGCAGAGGGCTGGCCGTGGAAGGGGCGTGTTTCTTCCTCACCGAGGTTTAAAGAAACGAAGAATAACCACACGGTGCTCTGTTTCTTCTTTAAAAATGTTTAAACCCGTAATGGTCCAGGGTTTAATTAATATACAAACGCATCAGCGCTATATGGAAAATACTCCGGTGTCTCTCTTAGTTCAACGTGTGTTAGTGGGTTCCGATCATGTAGGAACACGCTGTGCTGATAGGGCGATGAAGAGTAGGTTCAGCCCTGGGTCTTCTGTTTGCTGACTTTGGAGAGGCGAGGGGTGCTGGGGTTGGGGGGGGATGGGGGGAGAGAGAGAGAGAGAGAGAGAGAGAGAGAAATCTGTTGGTCAGTGTGAGGGGGACAGAGCCGCGACCGATGCAGAACGAGACCAGCGTGGCGGTTGGGGGGGCTGTGAGGGGCCCCGCGTGGACGAGGCTCGCTGTCCTCCTGCAGGGACACGGCCGTGTGGGAGCCAGCACCCCGCCCCGCTGTGCGCCCGGCACCGCGGGCACCGCGCCGCGCTGGTCTGCACAGCCTTCCCGGGGAGGTCCCGGCCCCGGTGAGGTGCACACGGACGAGCCTGGCCAGGCGGTGACGAGCCGGGCTGGCGGGTTCCACAACAGGCAGACCGAGGAGCGTGCGTGGACGGAGCGGCTGGCCAGGGCGCGCTGCCTCTGCCGCCTGCGCAGCTGCCGAGAGACTCCCTATCACTCCCCTCCTTTAAAACATCGCAGCCCGGCGCCTCACGCACCGGCGGAGGGGCAGCAGCAGCAGCGGGTTCCCAGCATCCGGCGGACAGGTGCGGCTCTGGGTGCCAGGCCGTTTCTGATGACGGTGGGAGTGAGAGCGTGCGGGGGAAGGGGACCCTGTCCCGCCCTCTGAGACCAGGGTCACAAAACCATCCAGATCTGGGGGCGGGGGGGGGGGGAAGCCCCTGAAAACGCAAGGGACGTTCTTTTAAAATGTTGAATGAAGGTGCTTTGGTTGTTGACATCCCATTCTTCCAGGGGAAAACGTTTCACCCCATCGATGGAGACTGTCAAGTTTTTGCTCCAAAACTCAAAGAAGGCGGGTGGAGGGAGCAGAAAGCAAAAATAAAAACATAAAATAAACACAATGGAAAGTGCTTTACCCAAACACAGCGCCGTGCCTGTGTATGATGTCAGCAAAAGGGAACGGAAGCCCCAGCCGGAAGGGTGGTCCCCGACAGAGACAGGCGCGTGGCCCGTAAGTCCTGCCCCGGGGTCCAGCCCCTTCACCACACCCACCCAAGCCCCCTTCAGTTAAAGTGAGTTTGGGGCGATCGATACGGGAGCTCTTCCCACCCGGAGCCCCCACCCTGCCTTTCCTAGATTTCGCGGCCGCTGGCATCTAGGGAGCGACCCACCGCAACCCGAAGGTTGTGCTCAGCGCCTCGCGGGTTTCTCTAAAAACCCGCTGAACCTGAACCTCGGCTGCTCTCTTTCTCCCGGGTCCTCGCATTTTAAGGGACAGCGTTCCTGTCTCAAAGCCTCTTTTCCTCGACTCCGTTGTTACAATTATACCCGACAAAGAGGCTGGAGATTGGATTCTGCTCTCAGGCAACTTAGCCAAAAGCCAAGCCAGCCACAGAAACCCATGGTTAAAACCCTTATATTATCCGCAGCAGTCTGCACAAATCCCTTGAAATGGGAGACTGAGGGAGAAAGCCTGCTGTTTTTGTTAACACGCCGCCTTCTAAACGCTCCGAACCAAACACTCTGGAAAGCAGCTATTAAGGGAACACGTTTGGGAAGAACGCCAAGCGACCTCCAGTCCTGACGGTTTCTGAGAAGCGCATTTCCTGTTGGGAGCTCCGTGTCCTGCTCGATTCGTGCTCCCGTCTAGCCATCCCCTCCAGTGACACAGAGCCGGCGAGTGGGGCACAGGGGCGCGGAAACGCACCCGCTTCCAGCCGGTCCTCCCAGCGACCCCGTTGCTGCGGAAGCAGAAACGGACATCAAATGTATTTGAAGAAACAGCTAACACGTACTTCTGATCGCCAAGGAAGCTTCCGCCCGCCGTTCCTTCAAGCCCCTTCTCTGACTCAAGGGCACAGGGCGCAGCGGCGGGAGCAGAAGGGAGAACCGGGAAGGACGAGGCAGGTCCCGCAGGGCCGGTGGAGGAGGAGGCCCGGGAGCCGGTGCAGACGGACGGGTGTGGCAGCCCCTGGCAGCCATGGGGCTGGTGGGGCCGCACGTCCTGCTGACCGCGCTGTGGGTGGGACTTCCAGTGAGGAAGAGGAGCTTAGCGTAGGGGCCCCACCGCTCCATGTTCTGCGACTTGTTGCTTAAATTCTGCAGGTCTCACTCTGCTCCACAGTCACTCGAATGAGTGGGCTCGGCCGGTCACCAAGTACCGAGGGCTGCAGTACCTGGCGGGGGTGGCAGCGGGGGGGGGGGCAGGGCCCCGTCTGCGGGAACACTGCCCTTTTGCTGCCCCCCTCATCCTGCACCACCAGCGAGCACTCCCCGGAAGAGCGCCGGGTGGACGTTTCAGTGTTCCGCACACGAAGGGCCAGGGGTCCGAGGGACTCACCTGTGTGACCAGCCTCATTCTCCAGAGCTGCTGAGCGAGCGATACGTGAGTGTGCGTGATTGCGGAGCTGGCGCCGTGTGCGGTAAAAACAGGGGAGTGTGCGCTGTCCCGCCACGCAGCGTGACCTGTGTCACTCGCACGCGCTTGTGTTAATTTGACAAGCACTAGGCACTACAGTGTCCTCAAATACGTGTGACTTCTCCACTAGGTATGAACAACCGTCACAAATTAGAGGCAGAAGCGATTAAAATGTCAGAGCGTGTATACACATGCACATGTGAGCACACCCATACATTATCCCACACACATGTACATGCTTAGCTGGTGTGTAGCCAGTATTTATCCCAGAGCTTTCATGCAAATTTGTGATATTTTCCCACCAAATATTTTACCTAATGTTTCCAAAATTATGTACAATATTACGTTCTAATGAATGAGGAGGATAAGCTAGAGTTTGTTTGCATCACCAAACTGCCTCTGTTCACTGAGCAGACCCTCCCACAGCAGGAAATGCAGGGCAGTCGTTCTCCTCACATGCGGGTGTGCGTGCACAGGCGTGTGCAGACGCAAGTCATGTGTGCGTGTACACACATGCACACACACTTCCAAATGAGGTCGTAAAACAAATCAAGGTGCACTCGTGTGCGGAGTTTCTCCGACCCCCAGGCCGGGCGTGAGGGACCCTTGGTGTTAGGGCGCTCACCCGACACACCCTGGGGGACCTTGCAGGAGCCCCTCTGTCCCCGGGTTGACCACAGACCTGGAACGGCGTGAGGAGCAGAGGGTGGGTGTCTGGTGTGCGAGCAGACACTCGGGCATCGGGTGTGAGAATGAAACGCCCAAGGCACATCAACGTGACCTTTTCATTTGTAAATGGGATTGGAGACCTCCATGTTCTCTCCAAAATTCTCAGATCTGCGTTTTTTGTTTCTGGAGAAACACAGGTCACCTGGGAAGGAATAGCATGGTCCCATTCTTCTGCTCAAGGAAAATATGCTAATGAGACCTATCTGCTGTGTGAGGGGGGCTCACACACACCGGGTGTCCACTCCGCCAGCCTGTCACGTGACCTCAAACCCACGGGGGTGTCCCCGGGGGAGCCTAACTACCATTCTCTGATGTCGACCATGGACTGGGTTTCTGAGGAGGGAGCCCCTCTCCTCCCAGATGCTCCCCTGGGGAGTCAGGGTCAAGGCCAGGTACAACCTGCCCGGAGCAGTAAACCAGGGAGCCTGGTTGGTCTCTCTTACTCCAAACCCTGCGTTCTTTCCGCCACATCTCCCAAACGTCCGCCGAACACGCCCCGTGGACGCCTCCCTTCCGCCGTTCCCGCAGTGGGTGCCTCTCCAGCTCAAGTCAGAGCCCAAACACACCAGCATTGCCCCCTTTGGCCGTTTTCTCAGAAGCTTCTATCTGTTTTCTCCAAAGTCATTTCGTATTCATGCTCGACTGCCTAGTTCTCTAGAAACGAGGACGACAGACACCGATGGCAATCTCGCCGCTATACACTCATTTTCTGCGGCGGAATCCAGCCCAGTGCCGGCGGTTCTCCTGGCCCCGGTCTCCGACGCGCCGCCGGCAGCCCTCGGGGAGCGATTGCGGGAACGGCGGAGTCTCATCTTGCAGCGCGCTTCGCCCGAATGTATTTTTCATGGCTTGCTGATTGTTATATTTTCCATAAAATTGATCTCCATGTAGCCTGTTACGGTGAATTTCACAACTAATACAATTACCCCCCAAAAGAGAAAGTGCCGTGCCGTCCGCCTCCCCCTGAGAAAGCGCGGTCTTGGAGAGTAAGCAGTGACCGGGAGGGGGTACCACGCCAGGTCTCGTTCGGATCGGGGCCTTTGGAGTTAATGTGTGTTGGGGGCGAGAATTGTATGGAATATTCCTCATTAGCAGCTACGTTTGATCAGGGACTTAGCATCGCCGGGGAGGCAAGAACTGAATTCAGAATGGCTTCCCTGGACGGGGCGGCTGTCCTGTTACTGTGCGGGGCTGCAGGCCTTCGCTGGGACACAGGCGGGGGAGCAGGCTGACGCGTTTCTGTCTCTGGAAAAACGTCCACACGTGGACTAACGTGTTCGGTTCCTCCCCGGGTGCCTCCAGAACACCAGCACATACTGGGTATCCAATTCGTTTTTTAACTTTCTTAATATATGTACTGATTATGCTATTACAGTTGTCCCATTTCCCCCCTTTGTTCCCCTCGGCCCCGCACACCCCCTCCCATCCACATTCCTGCCCCCCTTTAGTTCATGTCCATGGGTCATACATATAAGTCCTTTGGCTTCTCCATTTCCCACACTATTCTTACCCTCCCCCTGTCTGTTGTCTACCTACCATTTATGCTACTTATTCTCTGTACCTTTTCCCACTCTCTCCTCCTTCCACTCCCCGCTGATAATCCTCCATGTGATCTCCATTTCTGTGATTCTGTTCCTGTTCTATTGTTTGATTTGTTTGCTTTTCTTTTTGTTTTATGTGCTGTTGTTAATTATGTACATTATGTGATTTTGCTGTCATTTTACTGTTCATATTTTTTATCTTCTTTTTCTTAGATAAGTCCCTTTAACATTTCATATAACAAGGGCTTGGCAATGATGAACTCCTTTAACTTGACCTTATCTGAGAAGCACTTTATCTGCCCTACCATTATAAATGATGGCTTTGCTGGATAGAGCAATCTTGGATGTAGGTCCTTGACTTTCATGACCTGGAATATGTCTTTCCAGCCCCTTCTTGCCTATAAGGTCTCTTTTGAAAAATCAGCTGACAGTCTGATGGGAACTCCTTTGTAGATAACTGTCTCCTTTTCTCTTGCTGCTTTGAAGATTCTCTCCTTATCTTTAATCTTGGCTAATGTAATGATGATGTGCCTTGGTGTGTCCCTCCTTGGATCCACCTTCTTTGGGACTCTCTGAGCTTCCTGGACTTCCTGGAAGTCAATTTCCTTTGCCAGATTGGGGAAGTTCTCCTTCATTATGCTTTCAAATAAGTTTTCAATTTCTTGCTCTTCCTCTTCCCTTCTGGCACCCCTATAATCCGGATGTTGGAACATTTAAAGATGTCCTGGAGATTCCTCAGCCTCTCCTCATTTTTTTGAATTCTTGTTTCTTCATTCTGTTGTGGTTGACTGTTTCTTTCTTCCTTCTAGTACAAATCATTGATTTGAGTCCTGGTTTCCTTCCCATCATTGTTGGTTCCCTGTGCATTTTCCTTTATTTCACTTAGCACAGCCTTCATTTTCTCATATAATTTGTGACCAAATTCAACCAATTCTGTGAGCATCCTGATTACCAGTGTTTTGAACATCTGATAGGTTGGCTATCTCTTAGTAGCTTAGTTGTATATTTCTGGAACTTTGAACTCTTCTTTCATTGGGGCCATTTTTTTTTTTCTTGGCATACCTGTTACACATAAGGGGTGGAGCCTTGGGTGTTCACCAGGCTGGGGCAACTACGTCACTGTGTTGTGACGCTGTGTGTGTGGGAGGGTCTGAGAGGCAACAGTTGCGCTTGTTCTGCTCTCTGCTGGTTTTCAGTCACTTCCTCCGCTTCCCACAAGCAAATTGGGCCCTTCTGGTGCTGATTCCCGGGTGGGTGGGTTTGTGTACATTCTAGGGCCCTCTGGGTCTCTCCTATGAAGTCTCCTGTGAGGCTGGGAGTCACTTCTAGCATCTCAACCCCTACAGGTGTTTTCAATGAGTGATTTGAGGATTTATTTTCCCGAGCTGGGACCTTGGGTTGCGTGGTCTGTCTCGCTTCCCAGTTTCGCCTGGTTTATCTGCACACGAATGTGGGACTGGACGTGCTACACCACTCTACCATCTGCCGCCTTGCTGGGCCCACCAGCCACTGCTTTGCTGTGACCCCTCTCTGTCCTGGCTCCCCAACTCCACTCCTCCTACCAGTCTGGATGAATGTGTCCACTTTAACTCCTTGGTTGTCGGACTTCCATACAGTTCAATTTTCTGTTAGTTCTGGTTGTTTTTCTGTTTTTAAATGCTTGTTGTCCTTCTGTTGGCTGTGCGAGGAGGCACAGTGTGTCTACCTACACCTCCATCTCAGCCAGAAGTCTCCAGATATCCAACTCTTGTCTTCAGTTTAACGTTCGTCCTCTCCCCCGACATTGGCAGCAGGACCTGCGAGCAGGGCCCTCCTTCGAGTAGGACAGTCCTGGGAGCATCCGGCTGTCCCGTTCTGTTATGCAAACCCGGGCACGGTGCTGCGCCTTTCTGGAGCTTGATTTCCCTCTGAGGAACATGGTAATAGTTGTGATGTTGGCCTAGCAGAGCAGATGAGCAGCGTCAACCTAAAAAGAATGCAGTGCGTCGAATGCATATCGAACACCTAGAGAGCTCACGCTGGCTGAGGGTGTGAGCTTTCCTGAGACTGGGCCCCTTTCGCTCTGGTGACTCGGTGCTCCTGGGTGCCCAAGCACATGTCCTGTCACCCTGGCCTCGGGGTGTCCCCCCGTGCTGTCATTTTTGCACGGATCAGTTCCTTCTCCCTTTCTGTCCGTTCAGTATCTCCCTCGTTGGGACACACAGACAATAAATGTAGCCAGACACCCTGCATTTTTGTGACTAAACCCGGTGCACCTACTCTCAGAGGTCTTGCGTTTTTCCACTTGAGGATTCTGGGTGGAGTGTTACATGTCCTGGGGGCATGCAGGCCCAGGACAGGTCATGGTGCAGGGCCTGGCTGGACCCCATCTGCCCCAGGAACACGCCCTCCATTCAGGCCCTCCCGTGCACCTCCGACTCCCACCCTCCGGCTCTGTGCGGGGTCTTCCCCAGGACCCCCACCTCCAGCTGCACTGATCTGTGCCTTGCAGGGTGTCTCCCCGCCCCCCCCCGCCCTGAGGCCTCCCCGTGAGCCATCCGAGAGCCTGCAGCCGCATTTGGGTGCCGATCCTCTCAGTCTTCCCCGTTGGCTCGGTTTTGAATCACCGCATGTCTCACTTCCTTCCCTCCTCTCAGCTTTACGTATACCTGCCGACCTCTGCTAAGAAGAGCCCTCCTCTCACCCCAGCAGGCCAAGTTTAGGTTTCCCTGCCCGAGACCTGGACGGGCTCTTCTCACTGCTTGACCTCCGGGTTCAAGGCAGTCAGATTCTCTCTACCAAGGCTCCCTGGATTTTCTCAGCTCACTGTATTCCATCCGCTTTTAAAGCCTCCGGAACATTAAAAAAGTTATTCCAGAAAACACGACGCAACGTCCGTGATCATCTGCCAGTCCTATTTAAAAGCGGTAACTGGGTTCCGTGGAGACTTCCCCGCTGAGGAGCTGTCGCGGTGAGCACGCGTACGGAAATTACGCAACCGCACCAGAGAGTTGCTATTGTCATTTCCGTTTCACATGCGGCAAAATTGTCCCGTACGCACCGTGCCCGAAGCCGCGTCGGAGCCGACAGCGCGGTGGAGGTTGTCTCCTCAATGAGCCTCTTTCCAGCAGGAAACGTGGTCGGCCCACCACGCACTCTCAGCGAGTACGGTTTGATTGAACAGGGGAAGACCCCCAGCACGTCCCCCGATTCGCCGTGCTCTCACTTGCTTCGTTGTCCATGTATTTTCTGGGTTTGTCTGAACTGGATTCTGAGACTCGGGGGCCCTGGTTGACGGCCGCCGCCCTGGTCTGTCGGGAAGAGTGAGGCCTGCGCGTTTCCCAGTTCCGTGTGGAGAGTCCGGGCAGGGCCATGCGGGGCCCACGGTTGTCACCCAGTGACAGAGCCCAGCAGACGGAACCGTCAGTACAGAGCGACTGTGCTTGGCAGTGGGGCCTAGAAGACTGTAATTAATGGTGTTGCTAATAAACATTTTTTGCTTATAGGCACTAACTTAGCTTCTGTGCCAACTGGGCATAAGTTCCCATCCAATACAGAATTCGTTGCCAGAAAGGGACTCAGCTTTTTTCCTCCGATGTATTGAGCTGTCCCTTCACTGGCAGAGCTATTGATGAGTCAGGCAGGTTGGTGGTCAGCGAGCCCAAATGTACGAACGGCCACCTCCTCCGTGAGGGTGCAGCATCGGTCGGGGGGACCTCTGGCCATGGCCCGTCCCACAGACCCGGCTCACGAGCCACCGAAGGAGTTGGAAGGAGAAATGAGTCGTGACACAGACCCAACAAAGGACTCTGTGGGGTGTGCGGGTGTGGGCACACACGTAGGTCGGTGCTCTGCACGGGGGAAGCGAAGGAAACAGAGGTGTAGGCTCAGCCCTGTGATTCGCACGGTCTTTTAAAGCAAAAACTGGCTCACATCTCCTTAGAAAAGATAAGTCCAATTCCTGTAACGCGGTGTTTGAATCCTATGATATTTATCCCATTTTACCACATAATCACTTCTCAAATCTGAGCATCGAATGGCTGGGGACCAACCTATGACTGAGTAGGGAGTTGGGCCGTGAAAGCAAACGCGATTCTAACCCCTCTGATTTGACGTTTGTCACCGCTTAGCGAGCCAGCGTGAATAATCACACCTGGGTGGAAAGAGCTGGCCCGTGTGCGTGTGCACGCAGCCTTGTTAGAAGACAGAGGGGAGGAAATTATTCTGCAAACGTAAACACACCCGCAAATAACCTCGGTGTGCTCCGTAGATTATTTTCTTGCTCAGGATTCAGGAACGAAGAAATATAAATCTCAAAAGGGAAAGGACTCTGGGGCTAATTTACTACTAACATGGCATTGCTGCTCAATTAGGAAATGAATATTAAAACTGTAAAAGGTTAGATGACATGATGCTTAACTTTTGGAGTGTGGCGAGTTGAAAAGTATCTCCTGAAGGATACCCACAAACTCATCCAACAGTATATCCCTGCCTTTGATTTTGAGGGAAGATTAATCAAATGAAATGCGACTTTGGTGTGTAATGATTTCAACCTGCTATTAGCTTTTGAATGCTGGCGAGTTATTTAATCATGAGCCTTAGTAAATACCGTGGTCTCCTAAAATACAGAGAAGAAAATGTGGCCTCACAGATGAAATAAATTGCAATTTCTTAAAAGTGCATGCCTTTCATTCCTTTCCGAGGAAACGAGAGCGGATGATCGTTCCGAGATCGAGCTCTGGGCGATGGGGCCGCGGAAATGGCGGTGTCTGCACCGCAGCCCGGCCCGATTTCAAACCCACAATCTAACGGGTCTGAACGGATCCCACAGGGAACCGACCAAGGGGAAGAGCATGGAGGGTGGACGCTGACCGCAGGTGGGGGCAGCCGGGGCACCTGCCCAGGGAACGAAGCCCAGGGACCGAAACCCAGGGAGGAGAGAGGGCCCGAAGGGAACGATGTGCAAAGCTACGGACGCGGGGCGATTTCTGGGCTGGAAGGCGGCACGGGGTGTCTTTCTGCCGACAGGGGTGCGACGGCTGTGGGTCTCGGGGGGAAGGGTGAGGCCCCTGCTCTCGAGGAGACGGAAATCTCAGAGGAGAGAAGCAGCCAGCGCTGACCACCACACTGCGTCTGCACAGAGGCAGTGACACAGAGGCCCCCGTGCAGAGGGACCCGCGCGAGGAAGGAGGGGTGAGGGACGGAGGCCACAGCAGGGAAGAGGTGGGGGCTGTTTTGGGAGAACCCGGCTTGCTGTTCCCCGTATAAAAACACGGGATGTTCTGTGGTCATTCTCCCCTTCCAGATGGAGGACAGAGTCCGTTTTCCAGGCGCTCGGACAGCCCACCAGGACAAATTCCCTTGGGCAGGGCGCCGTTCTGGGGGATGCCACACCTACGAAGCCTGGCACGGAGCCTTCCGCGCCGCCGGTGCCTGGTCAGCGCCTGCTGCTTGGAGTGGAGGGGACCCTCGCAGTGAGCCATTGTAAGTAAGTGGGGCGACAAGCTGCTCCTCCTCGTACCTCTCAGCTGTCCCCCCCGTGGGGCCAGGGTAACGGCGATAAAGCACAGATGTGGATCCAGGACACCGCGCCTCCCCGGCACCACCCACGGCGGCAGCCTGGTCACACTCGCCTCCATCTGCACCTCGGCCGGCTGTCGATCAAATACCGACTTCTCTCTTCCTCACGTTCCTACGTTTTTCTGTTCAGAGACAGAAGGTGAGTGAGAAGCTGTGCCCATTCTCAGGCTTTCATGATGCACGCGGAGAGCAGGGACATACACACCAGGCACACACAACACTCACACTCGTGTGCAAACGTGCATGCCCACACACGCACACTCACCCAGCGCAGTGCGGATGGAGGACGTCGGTTCGCAGGCACAGGATTGGGAAGGCGGGCACTGGAGCTCTGAGAACTTGCAGGCACTTCAGCAAGAAGAAGAACCCGTTCGCTCGGAGAGACCCCACCCTGACCTGCCATGACGTTAACGTGGGTGCGTCCTGTCCTGTGTCCCCGCCAGGAGCTGCTGGAGTGTCAGGGGGAACCCCGTGCTCAGGGATCCGAGCGTTTGCTGACCGTTGCCCGGTGGGTGCAGGGCACCCATGGGACCTCCTGAGCTCTGTCCCCAGGGAAAGGCTCGTGGGGGCGACAAGGGGTCTGTGATCGGGGCACAGAGAGCTGCAACATCTTTGCATTTGTCACCGGGCCAGGGCAGCTCAGGGTCTACCGGAGGATTAAGAAAGGTTGAATCGTTCTCCCTTATTTGCCTCAGATCATCATTATCCTAATATTGTGATTCCTCAACTTTGCAAAGACAAGGATGGCGATTTGGACCCTGTCATCTTCAAGCCAAGAACAGCGTTGTTACTTCACGGTCACAGAGGCAAGTGGGTCGGTGACGTGTACGTGACAGGCCTTACCGAGCTCCGTGAGGCTCGGCTGCGTCTCCGACTGTCTGTGTTTACAGCGGAAGACGTCCTTTCTGCTGTTTTCCCTCCAGGCTTCCCCTGCAAGCCCCGTGTGCTGCTAAGGAGACCTACGAACTTGAAAGACTCACTCACGTTTTTACCCATACCAAATGGTCAGTGGCAGAGACGGGACAGACCCATACCAAATGGTCAGTGGCAGAGACGGGACAGAAACTGTTTTCCCGAGGTTGTGAGGGTGGGCTGGACTCACACAAGCGTGCGGCAACAGCCTGCCCACCCAGCCGTCCCCCCGTGTCAGGGGCCAGCGGGGCCCACTGGACTCGGTCTTGGAGCTGGGTTTTCTCTGTACGCCCAACGCAACACTTTTCAGGACTTAAACCCTCCGAACGGAGCAGTCGGGTCCCCAAGTAGCTGCCAGTGCTGGAAAGTGATTACAGAGAGAGAGACTGTGCAGGGGCGATTTGCATTTAAACACAGCTAACGTAAATTATTTGCCGGGAGAAGGTTTGAACTAAGCCCTCGGTGCAGGAAAACCCACATCCTTCCCGCAGAGCAAACACGTTCCAGGTGTCGGCAAAGTGAGGACGAAATGTCATCGGAGGCGCTTTGTGGGAGGTGGAGCACGAGGCTGCCCAGAGCGGTCCCGGGACTCACCGCCACGGGCCCATTGCACGCAGACAACGGTCCGTCTCTCTGGACGCCTCCCCTGCCCAGACGTCTTGCCCATCCATCAGTGTCGAGAAGTTTCGCCCTTTTTGCCACTCCCAGTTTCCTGACTTGTCTGAACACTTTCCAGACTCTGCTCCCTGAACCGCCGTGGGGGGCCCCCTCTTCTGCCCCTCGGAGAAAGGGGTGATGCCGGTGGCTTGCTGGTGAGTGCCCAGCTCTGCGCGGTCTTCGCCCGTGTCCGTGGTGTGAGCGCTCCCACCTGCCGAACGCAGGACTCGGAGCCGGGAACAGGTGCGCAGGCTGCAAGCCGTGGGAACCGGCTCCAGCTGGGGGTGCTGGCGCCTCACCATTGTCACCAAAGGAGCCGCTTGCTGGAGGAGCAGGGGCCACCCCGGATGCCTGCGGGGCACAGGAGAGCGGGCAGGTGCTGAGTGAGGCGCGGCGCCACTCGGGACTCTGCTGAGTGTTCTGGGGCGAGCTCCCCGCCGGGTGCAGGTATTTGTGTGGGGTGAGGGCGTCAAGAGCCACAGGAGTGGGTTCCGAAGTTTTAATTGTGCTTTCAGTCATTTTCAAAGTTTTATTATTGTAAGAATCCCATAGAGGCTGTTCTTAACAGTGCATTCTTCTTGGTTTAACCCAAAAGTGTGTCCTTCCCGGGAGACCCTTGAAGAATCGTATTTCAGCAAGTGCCCTGGGTATCACTCTATGCATCAGGCAAGACTGGGAACCGCGAGAGCGGAAGTCTAACCCGGGCCCATGACTTCCCCGGGGAAAGCGGGTAACGACGTGGTGTTTCCTGGTTCTCACTGTGCTCAGAATCACCGTGGAAGGTGACAAGCCTGCCACCCCTGAGATTTGGGTTTGTCGGGGTGGGGGGAGGGGGAGGAGCCTGGACATCTGTGGCTTTGAGGGTCGCCCCGGGATGCTGTGGCATGCAGCCGGGGCTGTGACCCCGGACGTGTGCGCTGAGGATGGGGGTTCATAACAGAACCGGAGGAAAAGCAGCATTTCAAGCTAAAAGGCGCAGCTGCGGCTGCTCGGTCGTCGGCTGTCTCTCTGCAGCCCCTCCCTCGGGGGCTGGTGCCGGCTTTCTCTCCGCATCCCCCGCCCTCGGCTGGTGGCCAGCACGTGGTGACCACGCACCAACTGTGGGTGAAGGGCCGTCCTAACAGGCTTGCCGCGTAATAGCGTGCGATGATGTGCTGACCCAGGCATCCTGTCGTTCAGAGGAACGCACTGTGTTTTGCGGGCGGTGACTTAACCCAAAGACACGCCTCCCCGCTGGGAGCGGGGGCAGGAGAGTCTCTCGCCCTCCAGAGCTTTGCTCCAGGCAGACGGTCCGCAGGCTGCACACCGTCAGGAGCGGCCCAGGGCCCCCGGAGCGTCTTGTTTTCAACGTGCAGCGGGCACCCGCTGCCCAGCTGGAAGACACAGGAATAAATAGTTTAGAAAGGGACAGAATGCAGATATTATTTACATACTTAGAAGAAGTTAAAGACATTTTGGTGCTAGATAAGGTAAAACCTCAAACGTTAAAAAATAAAGGCATGTTCCTTACAGGCGCAGGCAATGAGTCCACAAGTATAAAAATGGATCGATCCCAGAGCTGTTGCTGTCTGTTCTCCGTGCGCATCGGCTTTGGAGGAAGGGCGTGGCCGGCACCCGTGGATCCGTGGCCGCCTGCCGCCTTCACGCGCACGCTCTCCGCTGAAGGCCAGCGTCTGCCTGCTCCCTGCTTTGTTTCTCCGAGGGGACCCCAGTGAGACCGTGGCAGAGGGGGCTGCTCCCCACGCAGCTCATTCTGCTTCAGCCACTTCAGGGCGATCGATCAGCCGTCCCTTCGCCCTGTGCGGGGGAGCACGCATTTCCCTGGGGGTGGGGCTGTGTGTGGGGGGAGGAATGCAGTTCCCCCGGACTCTCCATCTGGGTTCTGATGGAAGGGGGTGGGACACAGCCAGGGGGCTGATGTCCCTACGCTGATCTCTCCGTACGTCCAGGTCCAGACCTCCTTTCCCTGGTTATCAGGCTGTGACCGTGCCCCTCAGGGGACATTTGGCAATATCTGGGTGTGCTTTTCGGTCCTCACAGCTCGAGGTGAGAGAGGTGGTACTGGCACCTAGTGGCGGCGGAGGGCAGAGGTGCTGGCAGTCCCCCGACAGGCCCGGGACAGCCCCTGACACCCGACTCCCCGGCCCCAATGCCGTGCCGAGGTCGGGGCCTCGGGGCCTCCGACCCCCGCCTGCGCCCACTGCTATCGCCACGCACCTCAAGGGCACACGTGTCCACGGAGAGTGCAGCTCCATGTTGCCCTGTGACCCGGCACAGCCCCGAAGGGACAGGCGCCCAGGAGTGCTTCCAAAGTGAGGTCACAGACTGCAGCGGTGTGTCTGTCCGCTCCCGGTGGCCCTAGGCACATAACGGTGGCTCCTGTCTGGCCCCCGGAAGGCCCAGGGAAAGTGCAGACGGTACTTGGGCGGGACTTGCGGTCCTCCATCAGCATCTCGGCCTGAGCGGTCGTCACTCACGACACAGCTCAGAAACGGGTGAGGCCACACTGACCAAGACCGCTCTCGCCTCCTCTCGCCTGCCAGTGGTGAGCCCGTCCCTGGGCTTTGGGGGACTGTGTCTGCTCTTCGGTGTCTCAGCGCCTGGTCACTGAAGTTCAGGAGATGCGGGCCAGCCCCCCGGGGTCTGGCTGCCCTGCTCCCCAGCCTGTACTCACTCTCAGGGGTCCCCTGGGGACAGGCTGCGCTTCTCCCACACACGTCCCAAACACCCAGGGACTCGTGGGCATCACCGAGTGGAAAGGGGCCGGGCTCGGAGTCGAGCAGCTGTCCTGCTCCCTCGCTGTGCAGCCAGGAGCGTGCCTCCTACTCTCAGTGCCCAGCGCTCCCTGGTGTGGGGTCCGGCACCCCTCCCGGGATGGCGGCAGAAGGACCCAGCAGCTACAGGGATCAGAATTTCAGTGGCCCAAGCGCCTTCTGTTCCCTTCCACCCGGTGAGCGTTCAGCACCACAGAAGGGAGAAATAATAAATGCACAAGGGTTAGGACACCCGACGGGTGACATCGGGTGCTCGGGAAAGCCTCCCTGAAGTTACGGGTCCCTCCAGGGCCCCGTTCACGGCCCGCTGGGCAGCGACGAGCCAGCTCCACGCACACGTTGCCGGGAGAACCGTCCTGGCTCTCCTCCGCCCTGCTGATCGGCTCCCTTCTGTCTCAGCGCCTCTGCCCAGAGCTGCGGGGACAGTGGCACATGGGCATGTGCAGGGCACGGTTAGAAGGCGCCTGCATGTAATTGATGGTGGCCACTGGGACTCGGACTGCCACCGCCGTTACTTAACCCAGGGTGAGTGAGACGCAGGAAAGGGTGTCTCAGCAACGGGGTCCCTGCCAGGAGGAAGCCTGATACCCAACGTGCTATAGCTCTCAACCAGGGTGCATCCGCCCCTGCCTCCCAGGGGGACATCTGGCGGTCTCCGGAGATGCTCCTTTGTTGTCACAGCTGCGGGTGCTGCTGGCACCTGGCGGGTGGAGACTGGGGTGCTGCTGGCACCCACTGTGGACGGAGCAGCATCCACCAGGCAGAGTCACCTGCCCCGATGGTCCAGAGGACCCAGGCTGAGCAGGAGTGGCCAGCTGGCCCACAGCTCGGGCTGGATGAGGGCAGACCGCTCTCGCCCCCCCTGACACCGTGTCACACTCCTCCTGGCCATTGTCACCACTCCAGAGCCGCTTGGTGCTGGCCTCGGGCTGACTTTCCGGGAAAAACGCAGTAACGGTCTGATGTCATCAAACTGCTTCATGAAAAGGCTCTTGCCCCCGGGACTGGAGCAACTCGTCTCTCTCTCCCTCCTCCCGCCGCCGAGGCAGCTGGGACCTCAGCCCTCCTGAGAGCAGCTGGCCCAGGGCGCAGCCACGTTGGCGCCAGGCGCCAGCAGGGCTCGGTCCCTGGAGGGCTGGCAGCCTCGGCCGGGCCTGCCAAGTGCATGCAAGTCTGCTGTCCAGGAAACCCTGCTCCTGGCTCAGGCTGGGCTCCGTGGGCAGGGCACCCGGACCCCTGCCCCCACACCCTCCCTCTCCCCCCATCAGCTCCTCCCTGGGGGCACCGACGGGGAAATGGAACAAATAATACAAGCAGCTCCGGGCCTGGGCTCCTGGCCGATGGCAGGTGTGCCTCCGCAGAGACACCTGAGTTTGGGCGGAGCCAGCCTGCAGCAGCCGGCTGTGCTCCCCGCTTCCTGGGGCCGGACCTGCCGCCACAGCCAACACCCCCAGGAGGGCGGTGTAACCTGTCAACCTCTTGATCCTCAGTCTGCGGTTTGGAGATGGTGACTATGAACAACAACAGTAGCTGACCCCACGTGCTAGATCCTTCTAGAATGTTGCACCAATGCACTGACTTCTCTGCTCGCCCCGGAGCGCAGGGGGGAGGGGGGTGCAGAAAGAGCCGACTGACTCTCGGGTGTGACTCACACGCCACCAGCCAGGGGAGTAAACAGCCCCTGAGCGCAAGACAAACGGAGACACTTTGAGAAACCGCCTGAGGCTGGGACTGGAATTTAGAAATCCCACCCATAAAACGTACGTAAACAGGCCGTATTTTCTCCATGCACTCGAATGCTCTGAACAATTACCTGCTGGACAGAAGAATGTCCACAAATTTTACGTGGAACAGGCACCGTCTAGGTGGTTTCGAATTCTCAAAGGAACCTGCTAAGGTGGAAATGAATTCTTTTGAGAATTAGGTCGCGAATGTCATGACGAGTGGTCCGTCACTCCAACGACAGTGTCCGGACCTACAGATGCTCCTGTCACGGAGCGTGGTGACCACACGATGCTCCTCTAGACACTTCCGCAGCGAGACATCGGCACAGAAGCCCCCAGTGGAGAACTGAGGCTCCCAGGACTTCCGTCCTCCTGGCCGGCTCCTGAGCTTCCAATTTTACGTGATTGCTTCGATTTTTTAACACACATATTTCATATGCTAACAAGATATTTGGGGAAAGAAAAATCAGGACCCAGAAGGAGACGCAGAACAATGCTTCGAGCGGCTGTGAAAGGGTTTTGTGCTCCCTCGGGGTCGCCGGTTGACCAAGGAGTTCTTCGGTTCATCACCCGTGAAATCAGTGCCGAACAAATACGTGTATGTTCGTGGGACACGAAGGAACCACAGAACCCAGACGGGACCACGCCGCAGTCCGATCTGGGGACAAGGTGGCTCTCCGCCCGCTCTGGTGCCGGAGCAGCAGCGAGGCGCCCGGACGAAGCTCAGGGGAAGCCTGTGGAGCACCAGGCAGGGCCCCCAGCGGGGAGAGCCTAATGCGTCGGTCGGCGCTCAGGGGACACACACACACACACACACACACACACACACACACACACACACACACCGAGCAAGGGAAGCAGCAGCAGGTTAACAAGGACAGAAGGGCATTCTGAGCTCCTGCAAAAGATCAAGCCCATGAACTTGGGCCCTTCGCTGCAAGAGAAACGACGGTGACTGGGGGAGGGGACAGGGAGCCATGTAGGTCCTGGTGGCTGGGGCTTGGCCCGTCCGATGCCCCAGACGAGGTCCCTGCACACGGCACAGCCGTCTGCCTGTGCAGAGAGGGGGCTGGGGCATCGCTCGACACTCTGGTGCCCGGGGAAACCCCTGAGCAGGGAGAAGCTGGGCAGGCTCCCGCCCCTCCGGCACAACGTGAATACGCTCGCAGACCATGCGTTTTCCTGCAGCCGCCACTGGTGCCTGCAGGGGGCGGCGTCAGGGTCTTGCCAATACCGACCGGGAGACCAGGGGCAACTGGTCACCTGATCGTGGTTCCGATCATCTTCCACTGCACGTGCAACAGCTATAGACCCCCCCCAAATTGTATCAGGTGACCTCCCCCAAGCCGAGTGAGTTAAAGTGCACGCCCATTTTACAGATTAGCAAACATAGCTTAGAAGGGTCACCTGAGGTCACATGACCAGCAGGAGGTAGGAATCTCCTGATTCCCAACCTCACACCCTCCTCACCTGTGTCCAATGAAACACCTGGGGACTGATATGGAGGAAAACAAACGAGAGGAGGGTGGGGAGGAAGAGGGCAGGAGACCTTTCCTTCCCCCACGGGACGCACATTTTGGTCATTATTAAAGTCTTAAATTCTTAAACCAAAATACAAGGCAATGAAGAAATCAAAGGTTACGGAACAGGCTGACTCCCCCACTGGACTTCTGCGAAAATACCACGTATTTTAAAGAAACGGGACGTTGACCAAGATCTGCCTCTGTCCCCTTCTTCCTTCCCCCGCTTCCTCTTTCCCTTCCCTCACTCGTTCATGCCTTCCCTTATTCGCTCCTGAATCCGCACTTTTAAAATTTTATTTGTTTATTTTTAGACAGAGGGGAAGGGAGGGAGAAAGAGAGGGAGAGAATCATCAATGTGTGGTTGCCTCTCACATGCCCCCTACTGGGGACCTGGCCCACATCCCAGGCCTGTGCCCTGACTGGGAATTGAACCAGTGACCCTTTGGTTCGAAGTCCTGTGCTGAATCCACTGAGTCACACCAGCAGGGCCTGAATCCACAATTTTTAGCTCCGTTAAGATCACAGCTGTTTGGGGAACGGATGGTATGAGGTGAAGGGGTGGGCAGTAAGTTCAGCAGGAGGGTCTGAGTTCAAGAATCACGCTGCCTGGTAGGTGGGCAAACTCACGACTGCAGAAGGCAATTGTTCCCAAGTAGTGACTGGCTCCAACAGGGGCTCCCGTTGGGGGCAAAGGTCAGGGTGGCTGGATGCACCGTCGTTCCTTGAACTCATCTTTGAAAGGGGAAGAAACCTGCACGGGTGGCTGAATCTGGACAACCGACCCTTTCGCCCTTGGGAGGCGGACTCAGCCCCGTCCAGAGATCTGCCTGCTTTCTCTCCGGACCTGCCTTCCCGTCCTCTTCCTTCACCGCGCTGACTTTGAATCTATGTTGGAGAGCACACGTCTCTCCTCTTTCTCCCTTCCTGGCTGAACCTGTCCAAAGCGTGGGCACCGCTCAGAGGCGCTACCGCCGACTCAGTGTCTTGGGAAAGGGCCTGGGTAGATGAGGTGAGGAAGCTGGATAAGAGGGGATGGTCACATACGGGCAGGTCCGTGGCCGGCAGAGCGGGGAGCTGCTCATTCTGCCGCCCATCACAGGGCCTGGTGTTCAGCAAGCGCCAAACAAAGGCTTGCGGGCCTGGCAAGGTCAGCAGCGTCAGACGGCTGCTTCGACCTTGTGCGTGGCGGTGTGGCGCTGAGGATGAGCATGGGCCTCAGCGGGAAGCGACCCCCGCTCACCACCCTCGCTCGCCTGCCCTGTCAAACTGGCCAGTTCATTGTCCCGAAGGCCGTCTCTGGAACAAGTTATGGGGCAGCCGATTCCGCTCCCTGTGTCATCAGCAAAGAAAAAAGAAACCCGGAGAGAATAGACCCGTTGTCCAGGGTCAACTGTGTGAATTTGTGGGGCTTCTGCCTTTTCTCCTGTAGGATTTTCAAAACTTAATTCTCTTTTTTTTTTTTTTACATTTTATTTATTTATCTTTAGAGGGGAAGGGAAGGAGAAAGGGAGAGAAATATCAATGTATGGTTGCCTCTCATGTGTCCCTTGCTGGGAACTGGCCTGCAACCCAGGCATGTGCCCTGACTGGGAATCGAACTGCGATCCTTTGGTTCACAGGCCCACGCTCAATCCACTGAGCCACACCAGCCAGGGCTTCAAAACTTAATTCTTAACGTCAAAGTGGAGAATATGTCCAGCGCATTTCCTTTATCAAAAGGGACGTTTGTGTTATAAACAGGTCTTTCAAAGCAGAATAAATTGAGCCCGTGGGATGGGATTATCAGCCCCTCCCAAACCTGTGTCTCTTTTCCATGGCGTCGAAGGCGGTGAGCAGTCACCGTGTGATCCCATTTCTGCAGAAATGCTCAGGGCCACCGGTCTCCGGGTGTCCTGGGCCCGAGAGCTGCCTGGCGCTTGGCGGCTCTGGTGGGTTATGTGTCTCATTCTTGTCTTGTTCCCTAAACTATTCACGGAATTATTCATTATTGGGATTGAAAGGAACGTAGATTTGCTCAGTCCCACCTTCATATTTTATTGATAAATTAATCAAAATCGAGAAAGGCGAATCTTGCACCAGAGGCCTCACTGCTACCGAGTGGAAGGTCTGGCAGGATCTCTCTTCGATCAAACGCACGCAGGGGTTCGGGCCGCGTCCCCGTGACAGGGGGCGGGGGGCGCCCGAGGGTGGGGAAAGCTATCGGTATCGTCAAGCTGTGTCCTGCTCTGTCGATTTTCACCTCCACTACTGAGGGGGTGTGTAAGGTTGAGAGCAATTCTCTACATTATAATTCTGTGTACTCTGCGGAACTTCTGTATCGCTATGTACCAGAGATTTATCAAACACAGAAAAGAATACTATCCCCCACTGCCCTCTAAACAAATAACGTTTATTTATTGGAGTTGGAACAGTGATTTCCTCCGATTACGGAATATATATTGCCTTATTAAGAAACTGGGGCATGCTCATGGAATTGGCTGGTATCTTGAATTTGTAATCGTATAGTACAAAAATATATGATAGCAAATATTAAAATTTTACATCATTGTAAAATTAATGTGATTGAACAGATAAAATAACAAGGAAAATGTGGTGCGTTTAATTAATGGTTTCAAATATTCAAAAAGGAAAATGATACGTACATATTAACATAACAGAAAAGAGACTAAAATATGAGTTTATATAACACGATTCAGGTTACGATGTGCTTCCAGAAACATCAGTTCACTGGAGGCTTTCAAGAAGCTTGGGGTTTAAGTACAAATGTGTTAATAGCTCCCCCTTTTTCCGGGAGGCACCTGCAACGCAGAAAGATTGACCCCCGAGATCGCAGAGCAGAGAGGCTTCCAGACACCTGAAAACAAGCCCCTCTGCCTGCAGGTGTCCATGGCTCCCAGAAGCGCTGGCCTCGCGGAGGCTGACGGTCACGGAGTGATGACGGATCGCAATGTGAAAACACACAGGAATAAGTGACAGCTAAAAACAAACGAGAGAAATACAAGTGATCTCAGTTTGTCCACAAATATTTGGCTTTGTAAAACGTAAACGAAATCCAAACGTTGACTGTAGGCCGATGTTAGCTGCACGTGAGGAGCCCCATCTGAGGCTGAGGAAGAACAGACTGCCCCGCACTCCCCCGGGTCACGGAGCTCCGGGGCTGTGGACCAGGAAGCTGAGCGCGCAGGACCCGAGAAAAGAGATTATGAACATTAATTGTGGCAGACCTTTCTGTGTGGCGTGGGCCCGGCTCCCACTCGGAGATGCACAGGACCCACGCCCACAGATAGGTTCTCTCGTGGGTAATCAGATTTGCAATACACTTGGGCTGTTTTGAGAGTGTGCTCTTTGATGAAACCCCCTCACCCTGCAAGTACCTTGCAGGCCCAGTGTAACCGGCTGCCTATACATTTGCTAATGT
Organism: Anoura caudifer; assembly: GCA_004027475.1. Taxonomy (NCBI): domain Eukaryota; kingdom Metazoa; phylum Chordata; class Mammalia; order Chiroptera; family Phyllostomidae; genus Anoura; species Anoura caudifer. The sequence continues at coordinate 115,822 of PVKU01002573.1, read as the reverse complement.
CCTTCTTCTGTGATGTAATGAGGGGCGTTGGCTCCTTTGTTGTAACCGGGATAGTGAGGAAGAACCATCTTGGAATGTGAGGATATTATTAGAATAAAGGCCTGTCATGGCGGAGGCTGAGGCTTTCACTCCTCTTGAGAGAAAAGCCATGCTGTCATCCTTATTCCCCCACCGGACTTGGTAGTCCGTGTGTATATTTTAATTCATCCATAATGACGAGGACACTGCTGGCCAGTGTCTGCATCAATTATTACCTCCAACTCACAAAAAGCCATAGTATGTTAGTGTTAATATTTGAAGAACAATATGAAACATTGGTGTACCAATTAATCACCTTTTAAACCTGATTTTTAAGAAAATAAGTTATTCTAAGAGCAAAGAGTTAATTTGGTACCAATGTGATCATCATTTGAATATTCGACTTGGAATGAAATGGATAATTTACAGTTAAGGAGCAGATCAAGCAGTCTCCAATTTAAGGGGGAAATCCCTTAGTCTATCAGATATCAGATTTTCCAGATAGAAAACTAAAGTTTATGTGTACACACAACTACATACATGCATGTATACACACAAATACACAAAGAGATGTACACGGATCCAGTTGCATGCATCATGAGAGACATCACCAGAAGATGAATAAAACAGCAAAGAAGTTGTTTTCTAATTCTACTAAATGTTGGAGGTAATTAACAAGTACTTTTTTATTTTTTAAACAATAGTTTATACTCACCACAGAAATTTAAGCAATATAGCAAATCACTTTAAGATCAACTTGCTTTGCTGTTGCACAGAGTCGTTTTAATGAGACCTGGGGTCACACCATATAAACAGCCTAATGATTTTTCATTGGCATTCATATTGCGATAGTGTGTCTGTATAATTATATATTTTGTGAAGAAATAACTTTAATGATTCATGTAACGAATTCTCCGCTGTTGGTGAAGAGAGTTATCAGCAACGCCTCATCTTCTTGCCGCGGGGAGCACCTGGCTGAATGAGAGGGTCCTGGTGGGGCCAGGCGCCGGGGGCACGGGCAGGAGGAAGGGGAGGAGGCGCGGAGATGGGGAGGCAGGTCCCGGGAACGTGGAGAGCAGGCCGGGAGCAGGGCCGCACTGGGCAGGCCCCTGGACCCTGGCGATGGCTGAAGCCCCCTGGATGCTGAACCGGAAGCGGTGGATCCCTGGGTGGGTGGCGTTGGTCCAAGAGCTCGGTTAAAGAGCGTTTCTAAGTAAAGCCTCATTTCCCTAAACACAGTGTTTACTGTGTTCTCTGACCTTTGTCTTCACTTCTTTTACATAAATTCTCCTTCCGTTCCGGCCAATTTGTCCCTAATCGGGCCCTCCGTCCATGTGGACGTAAGAATTGCGGATGTCAATGCTCAACATCGGTAGAAACCTGTATGCCTACATGCTGTAGATAGCTCAGTACGCAGCACCCAGTTAAAAAAATCACCTTCAACTGTAGTAAGAGCAGCACCTTCTGTGCTGTGTTTTATAAATAAACTGGTCATTACTGATCTTGATGACTGCTCGGGTTTGGCAGGTAAAGCATATAATCCGATTACTCTGCTGTGTCCTTCCTTCACTTGGTTTGGAGCCGGTGGAGGGCGGGGGGGAGCCGTGTCACATTAGTTTGATGGTCTCTTCCTTCAGAAATGGAAATATACTTTTTATAGGTCTTTCGTTATTGTTATTCTATTACAGTTGTCCCAACTTTTCCCCCTTTATCCTCCCCCCCATCCATCCCACCCCCCGCTCCCACAGTCAATTCCCACACTGTCGTCCATGTCTGTAGGTCATTTGTACATGTTCTTGGTCTATCCCTTCCCCTTCTTTCCACCATGACCCCCTCCGCTCTCCCTTCTGGTTGCTGACAGTCTGTTCCACGTTTCCATGCCTCTGGTTCTATTTTGCTCATTAGTTTATTTTGATCGTTAGATTCCTCTTATAGGTGAGATCATACGGTATTTGTCTTTTTCACTGGCTGGCTTGTTTCACTTAGCATGATGCTCTCCAGTTCCATCCACGCTGTCATGAGGGGCTGGGTTCCTTCTTTCTTTCTGCTGCACAGTATTCCATTGTGTGAATGTGCCACAGGTTTTCGATCCACTCATTTACTGGTGAGTACTCAGGCTGTTCCTAGCACTTGGCTATAGTAAACAGCGCTACTACGAACATTGGGGTGCAGATGTTCTTTTGAATCGGTGATTTTGGATTCTTAGGGCGTAGTCCCATCAGCAAAATTGCGGGGTCAAAAGGCAGTTCCATTTTGAGTTTTTTAAGGAAATTCCATACTGCTTTCCACAGTGGCTGCACCAGTCTGCTTTCCCACCAACAGTGCACAAGGGTTCCCTTTCCTCCACATCCCCGCTAGCCCTTGTTCTTTCTTGATTTGTTTATCATGGCCACTCCAACAGGCGTGAGGTGGTATCTCACTGTGGTTTTAATTTGCATCTCTCTGATGGCTGGTGATGCTGAGCATCTTTTCTTATGTCTATGGGCCCTCTGTCTGTGCTCCTTGCAGAAGTGTCTGTCTTCCTGGTGTTGAGTCATGTGAGTTCTTTACATATTTTGGAGACCAAGCGAAACTGAAGCAGTGATCAAAAACCTCCCGGCACACAAAATCCCTGGGCCACATGGCTTCACAGGGGAATTTCACCAAGCATTTAAGGAAGAGCTAACTCCTACCCTACTCAAACTACCCCAAAAATTCAAGAAGGAAGACTCTAAAACTCTTTTTATGAGGTCATTATCATCCTAATTCCAAAACCAGGTAAAGACACAGCAAAGAAAGAAAACTATAGGCCCATATCCCCGATGAACATAGATGCTAAAATCCTCCACAAAATACCAGCAATCTGGATTCAGAAATACATTAAAAAGATCATACACTGTGATCAAACGGGATTCATCCCAGGGATGCAAGGACGGTACAGTATTTGCCAACCAATAAGCATAATATGTCTCATAAACAAAATCAAGGACAAAAAAAATCACATGATCATATCATGCTGGAAATATACCTGACGACTCTTTTCATGGAGCTCGTGCCTGAGCGAAGGAGCGTATGTCCCCCAGCTGAGCATTTTTCCAAAAAGCCTCTCCTGCCGGGCGAATGGCTGTCATGCAGTGCTCAGCTGGTGCATGGGGGACAGCATCATCGTACCCATTTCCTACCGAAACGAGCAAGTGAATGAATCACTGCGGCTCCAAGTTCAAGGGCAGGTAAGAAGAGAGCAGGCGTGTCAGTAGTGACTTTTCGGAGAACGTCATCTCCGATTTGCACCCACCCCACCTTACCTCAGCGTGACCCCGAGGCCTGGAGACGGCTCGGCACCGCAGCGCCACGGGTGACGCACTGCTAATTAAATCCCTCTGACAATTACATCATGCCCGCGCTGGCTCAGCCCGGCCCCTTCCTCGCGATCCCTGCCTTGGACAAAACAAAACGGGCACCCCAGGGACCGTGAGTGGAGCAGATGCGGCTCGGGGAGCGGGCAGCCAAATGCTGTTTACGGAATGTGATCTTTGGGGATGATGACACAGTGTCTCCCGTCACCTCCCCTGGTGAGAGCCTCGGGGGAGGGGCCGTGACACGCAGCCGCCTTGCCACCCACCTGGTCTGGTGTCTTTGCCTCCTAAACAAGTACCTGGCGAGGGTCACACGGTTAGTCGTGGATGGCACCAGCTGCTCCCAAACGCTCCTGGTTGTTTCACGGCTGAGGGTGCGCAGCCACAGTCCGCCCTCACCCTGCCGCTGCCCAGGTCAGAGGACTCCCGCCGATCTCTGATCGTGGGATGAAATGCCGCTCTCCAGCTCCTCACTTCAAGATCGTCCTGACGGGGCGAAAGGTCGATTAATCATAGCTGCAATCGTGAGTGATAAGTACCCTCTGCAAAATACTCTGATTGGACACACGCACCCCCTTTGAAACTTAACTGTCCTGGCAGGTCTGTACAGCGACTCCCGCCAGGCTCCCCACCAACGGCACGGACAACACCGACTGGCTGCCCCCAGCACAGCTGAGAGGGGCGGCCTTACGGTGAACGGAAACCCAAGCAACCAAGTCTTTCTTGCCATCGTCTTTCAGAATGAATCAGAAAGGAACAGGGAACTCTTATTAGATATTCCTATTCAATTTTTTTTTTCCCCAAAGCAAGCCAAGTTTAAAAAATCAAGCTGGTCCTGGGGTGTGAGCCTTCATCTTGGTCTGTGGGTGCAGCTCGCCCCCTCCTATTTCCAGGCTGCGGGGAAGTGACTGGACCTTTCCTTGGGGTGCTGGTGTCCCACCCGGGGCACGCACGAGATAGAACCGGCTCTCTGGACTCAGAGACTCGAACCAGGGCCTCTTCTGAGCCCCCCAGGAGAGCTCCGCTGCGCTGCTTTTGAAGCCTTTTGACCATTACCGCTGCGTCTAAGCAACAATAAACACACGAAACATTGCTCGGCTTCGCTGTAAACGGCTAGCGTCGCAAAGGGTGTAAATGCGTATTTCTGAAATTATTTCATATGCAAACGGAGCCTCTCACCAGCGCGGAAGTCACGACACCGAAGGGCACACTGTGGAAGCGGGTTCCCTCCATGGCCTCACGCACACACACACGCACACGCACACGCAGATGCCGTCTGCTGGGACGTGCAGCCCCACACGCCCGGTGGGGGGTGTGGGGGGGCAGCTGTTCTCAGATTCCTGTGGCGAAGCCAGTCCCTTCCCCGTGAAACTGGGAGTGGGTGCTGACCACGCACGGCGGTGGGGTCGCACCAGCATCATTTCACATCCTGGTCTCGCTGCGGTGCAACCGGGAGACATTATTTGATGTCTCCGTGCCACGGTCCTCCCACTTGCCGCTCAGGACAGGATGGGCTGCGAAATCGCAGCTCAGAGGTCGGGGGCTGAGCTGGGTCAGTGCTCGCGGCCTGCTTTTGGGAAGCCCAGAGCGGGTTGGATTCCTTCAGGACAGCGCCGAGGCCCAGGCTCCGCCCGCCGCCGCGCCCTGCTTCCTGGTACTGAGCTGCCTCTGCACGGCAAGGACACAGCCCGTCTCCGCGCGTCCCACTGGCCACAACCACCCTGCCGGTCCCCACGTCGCTGTGGGGGAGGGGTCTGCCCGCACGTGAGGGATGCACAGGAGGCCAGATGCGGAGAGGCTGGCCACGCCACACACCCGCTCAGCGCTGACGCTCGCCAAGCGGTGATTCCGAAGCTGCCTCTTCTTGACAGTAAGGCAGGAAGGGAGGGGAATAGTCTTACCCTGCAGAACTATCCGGTTATTGTCACTGTCCCTCAAAGGCGCAGGGGACTCGTTACCCTCCCTGCTGCTTGGTGCCAACGGTGACTTCGTTTTCCCAGACTCCCTCTGCCTGCCCACGCCTCGTGCACGGGCAGGCCCGTGAGGTCACCGCCTCCTACAGGTCACTGGTCCCCTTGCTCACCAGCCAGCGCCTACGGGGATGTAGGTGAGGCTTTTCCATACCCCTTTTCAATCCGGGGTGACGAAGCTCTCTCCCGATACCCCACAACCTGCCGCTCCTGAGCACCTGCTGTCCCCTCTGTCTCCTCAGAGGGGGCACGGCCCAGCTCTGGGTGGGACTTGCTGAAGGGCCAGGAAGCCAGCGTTCTGACAAAAATTTGGAGAAGGCAGTAAATCAGATGAAATCCATCCTGGACCTGAGGGAAGAGAATGACCATCACACACCCGAGGAGGACATTGTGATGAGTCTGCATGGTCAGTCAGGTGACATGTGACAAGGGACTTGTGAGTGTAAGAGCGCAGGGGAGGCGGGCTGAGAGGATGCTAGGCCGGAAGGCTGCAGACTGTGTGACTTTGACCTATGCCACTTGACCTGCTTCCATCCCAGACAGGCTTGGCCTATGCCCCTTGACCCTTTCCAGTCCCAGAGAGAATTGGCCTATACCCCCTTGACCCATTTCCAGTCCCAGATAGACTTGACCTATGCCCCCTTGATCCATTTCTGGTCCCAGATAGACTTGACCTATGCCCCTTGACCCACTTCCGGTCCCAGATGGACTTGACCTATGCCCCCTTGACCCACTTCCAGTCCCAGATAGACTTGACCTATGCCCCTTGACCCACTTCCAGTCCCAGACGGACTTGACCTCTATGCTGAGGGTTTCTGATTAAACCGTGAGCAGACTTGATGGTACTGCACCCAGCGGCTGGAAGTCAGCGCTTTGCTCGATCCCAGTGACCGGCGCTTGGATGGACTGGTGTCAGCACGTGCACCGTGACGGGTCGGAAAGAGAAGGATCTAGCAGTCCGGCTAAGCTGACCGGTCTCTAGAATTCCCTGAAGAGGAAAAGAAAGGAAAAGCAAAGGTAAGAGAAAAGGAAGGAAGGAGCAGTAAGGGCAAGAAAGGAAGAGGACTCCACCCGTGGAGGTGGCTCCGTTCCTTTCCGGGCAGGCGACCGGTTTTCTGTCTGGTCACGCAGTGCCCCAGGTGTCCGGGACGCTGTTTCTTCCTTTGTCTCCTTGGGGCCGGCGGGGAGCCCTGGGGAGTCCTGGACCCGTCCTCTGTCCTCGACACACCTCCTTTGAAAAGTTACACGGTTTAGGGTCTGTTTATACTGAGTTGCCCATTCGCACTTCCCGTTCGGTGAGACCGTTCGCCAGGAGCCCCGGCTGCCCTCCCTGGAATGCAGTGGTCGGAACCCACCGGCGACGGAGGCCGTTACCGGTTTTATGAAGCACTGAGAGGGTTGGTGGGCTGAATGGTGAAGCGGGACCAGACAGACGGTGTTACCACGAGGTGCTTCGCGCTGTCCGGGCAGCACCTGTGTGCGCTGGGCACCGCGCTGAGCAGTTCATGTCCACTACTTGTTTTTTGTTTTTGTTTTTAATATATTTTTATTAGATTTTATTTGTTTATTTTTAGATGGAGGGGGAGGGAGAAAGAGGGAGAGAAACATCAGTGTGTGGTTGCCTCTCACACTCCCCCTACTGGGGACTTGGCCTGCAACCCAGGCATGTGCCCTGACTAGGAATCAAACCGGTGACCCTTTGGTTCACGGGCCCATGCTCAATCCACTGAGCCACACCAGCCAGGGCCGCCCTCTTGTTTATTATGGCACAAATCTACGGCACGAGTGTGTCATCCCAACACGGCAGGAGAATCGGAAGACGTGAGTATGTACTGCTCTTCTCAGCGTGGCCTGGACACAGAACTGACACCTGTCCCCTGGGGCCCCAGCGCTGCTCGGCTCAGACCCTGAACCCTGGAAGCGCGCTAATTCCCCGCATCCTGGGAGGCCTGTGAGCGGCCGCCTGGCCTTCTCTGCCCTTCAGCAGGGGTGTGCAGACACCGGCGCTGGCTGCCCACAGGACGATGAGAGGAGGGACCCTCACGTCTGCATGCGGAGCCTCAGCAGGGCACAGACCCCACGTGAGCTCTGTCACCACCCTCGTCGGGTGAGAGGCGGTGCCGGGATTTCTGTCTGATGAAGCCAGGGTGTCCCTCCCCCTGTGCACAAGGGGAAGCCCAGTCACCTTGTACTGTCATTGCCGAATGCCGCTCACATACCCACACGTGCACACACATACATGCACACACACACGTCTATAGCGCCCGGTCAGCAACCGTGGCCCCCCTGTTGGTCGGTCTCCCCCTCCTTCCTGTCCTCACCAGTCCTTCATTTCACGCAAAACAAGCTCGGGCCTGCGCCAGCTGCATCTTTAAGGATGCGCTTTCCTAGTCTCTGGCAAAGTGCTGAACTCTGCAGGTCTCAGCTCCAACACCGGGTTCCCCCAAAACCATCTCTGACCCCCCCGGGGAAGTGCTCCCTGGCTCCGGGTCAGCTGTGGGACTTGCCCTGTGCCAGCAATCACTGAGTTCCTGTGCAGAGTCCCTGGGGCTGCGGTGTCCCAGGCCTTTGCATCGATCCCTGCATCCTCAGAGACTAACTCAGGGTCGGGTCGGGCAGATAACCCCCTCTGAACGCTGAGGGGGGGCAGCAGGAGGGAGAGGGGAGCGCCGGTAGGACGCTCACTGGATTGCAGCTGCGCGCCGGACTGAGGGCCCTCTCCGGTTAACTGGCTTGTTCGTACCTTCGTCTCTGTCTCTGGAGGCGCAGCGGCTTCTGGAAAGATGACAGAGGCACTGTTTGGCAGGGGGGCGGGGGACAGGTGCAGCCGGTGACCAGACAGGGGCGGGTGGGTCCCACCTCAGCCTGAGGAGTGTCACAGATGAATGGGGAAGCCCCCTCCCTGGCTGGCCTTCCTCTCCGGCGTGGGTGGACCCTTGCACTTGGGGCGCCCCACACCTGCCCCTCCTCCAGAGGACACTCCTGTTAGCAAGTCAGCCTGAGGGCTGAGGAGTGCTGACCGACTCCGGGCGGGGCCTCCCAGTCTCCGCCTTCTGCGTGCACGCACAGCCGGAGGGCAGGCGTGTCTGCCCTCCACACATGCCCCCGGTATGGTTCTGCAGCCAGCTCCAGGGGTCCCGAGATGATGGGTCTCACACATGTGCATGCATGCACACGCACAGCCTTACGTGTGAGCTGAGTGTGGGGGACACCTGGCAATGTCCCCCGCTCTGAGCTACTCTGTCGTCACAGGTGATGAGATGTGAACAGCAGCAAGGAAGGCGAGAGGGAGACAGAGAAACGCAAAGACACAGTGACCCCGGGAGGGTCCACACGCAGCCCCTTACCGCCTTCGCCCACCCGTGCCCACGGAGACCCGAGGCCTGCTGCGTCCGGTCATTGATGGCACTCGGGCCGGGGAGAGCGCAGCCATGTCTCGGGGAGGCTGGCTTCGCAAGCAGAGGGCCCGCATCTGCCGTCTCGCAGGAGTTCTGAGCGTCTGAAGGGGGGAGGCTGACAGCCAGGCACAGGGCAGGCGGAGCTCCCCTCGGGCGGGAAGGCACGTGGGCGAGGACCCGGAGGACGCTCCTGCTCCCAGCGCTCACAGCCTGCCTCCCACTAAGTAATGCGTAAAAGGGAGGCGACAGGACCACAGCCCTGCGTCTCGGTCAGCTGGCACGCTGGGAAAGAATTCCGAGCACGTGAGTCGGAGACAGAGCAGCCTGCGGGTCCCGCTCGCATCCTCTGGGCATCTCCCACCCACCCCGCCTCCCCCATCACGAATTTCATTGGCTGGTTCCTCAGATCTTTCCGATGTCAGGTGACAACCCGCCCCTCAGAGGAGATATCGGGGACTGAGGGCGGCTCCCACCTGGCGGGCCCCTGCAGCTGCCCTGTCTCCCACATCAATTTAGTTGCCCGTCTAGTGCCTGGTTTTTAGCTGAATGTCAACTCGGAGCACATGGCCTACGTCGGCTCTGTGCTGAAATGCGGACGTCTCCTCTCCGATGCTCTGAAGGTCGTCCCGCTGGTATTTGTGCCGGTCTGCGGTCCTACTGGGAGGGAGCGTGCGAGCTCGCCCCCCCACCCCCCGCCCCCCCGGAGGACCTGCGCTCTTCCTGCATTCAGCTCATCTCGGGAGACCCCGGCACCTCCTCCTTGCCGAACACTGCAGGCGTCAGAGCATTCGTCGAGGGCGTGTGTGCGAACGCGGGGAGTGGGCGAGCCTCGCTCCTGGCTTGTTAGAGGCCGCTGGTGCGTGCAGTCGGTTTCTGAGTCACCTGGTGCCCGGGGCGGAGGCCAGGGCTGGCCAGCCTGCTGCACGGGCGCCGCTCACCTGAAGTCCTTCAGAAAGCAGGGCGCTGTCGTGGGCACTTCCGCTTGCGTGGTGACTTTTCCATCGAACAGAACGCGGTAAACTCGTTCTGTCTGCTGCACACTTCTTCCCAAGGAACCGCTTCCTCCATCCTTGTTGTGATTCTAAGACGTGCAGAAAGAGCAGGGAAGGCTGAGTGCATGGGGCCGTCTGGGAGACGCAGGGACCGCTTGGGAGCCGGGGTGGGGGGCTGTGCTCTGGCAGACGCCCGTCACTTGGAGTGCGAGGGCCCAGTGGACACCCCAGGGCCAGGATCGAAGCCGAGGGGCCTCGCCGTCACCAACGCTGGCCCAGGTGGGTGCATTAAAAAAGACCGCAGGTTATTTTGTGTAAAATATAATAAAAGCACATGATAAAAGTATTTAATTTTCTCCTTACTAGTCTCTCAGTTGCTTTCTATGTACCCCCTACAACCCTGTATAATAAGCATAAGGTATAGTGTGAAAATCCAATTAAAATTTCATAAATTAGCTACAAGTGTGTTTTCAAATAACATTGCCAAATAGCAAATGAACTTTTTTCAGGGCCCAATGGTGGAATTTGATTTCTAGTAAACTGGTTGTTTTAATCCTGAAACATGCTCCGCTGTATGACGCAATTTCGTGTTCGGTATTTTGTGAGAGAATCAGAGCAACGTGATTGGGCCCCGGCCAGGGAGCTCAGTTGGTTAGAGCATCATCCCTGGTGCACCACGGTTGTGGGTTCGATCCCGTCGTCAGGGCACAGACAAGCATCAACAAGGAGTGCATCCGTCGGTGGAGCAACAAATCGGTGTCTCTCCCTCTCTCTCCCCCCTTCTCTCTCCAATCAATCAATCAGAATTTTTCAAAAAGTAACAGGGTTTGCTCATGCCAGTTTGCTGGTTCCAGCAGATCATCTTGCATTCAGACGACTTCACCCTGATTCCACGACCGTAGGGAAACCAAGGGGACATGAACGTGGACGTTACTTCACATCAGGAACCGTGCTTCTGGGTCTACGGCTTCATGCCGGAGCCCCGTGCACGGTGAGCAATAAGAGTGACGAGAACTAGCACACGCGTGTGAACTTGGTGTCTGAAACGTATGCGTCTCACTCTCTCCTTTGCTCATTCCGATCGCGCTGAGCAGGGGGCCTGTTCTCCTCCGTTTCCCAACAATGAACTTGAGGCTCCGACGGCAGGCGGCGTCCCCTGGGAGAAGCGTCCAAAGCCTGCTGGGCGGGGACTCCGGCTTCAGAGAAGGTGTCCTTCCAGCTGGAAACGCGTGTCTCTGTCCATCAGCACCCTGGCACCCTCAGTGGGCGCCCAGTGCCGCCCAGGGGCTGCAGGTGGCCAGACCTGCCGGGTCATCTCACGCTTGGGACCTCCCCGTGGATGACGGTGCCCCTGTGGGCCGTAGAAAATCCTCCTCAGGGCCGCCTCCTCGGTATCACACTTTCCGATGCCCTTCGATAATCTATAAAACCGTGTTTTTGATGAGAATGTTCAAACCTGTCCCCAAGCAAGGCTCCGCCCGGCCTGCACCCCGCTCTCTCCATCCCCCTTTCCCTCACTCACTTACGGCTTTGACCTTGGTGTTTAAAGGAACCAGCTCGTGAGTTTGTGTCCAAGGCGCGGCAGAGTGACATTAACCCTAAACATAAGGAAACATAAAAAGAGGGTGAAAGAGGTCGCACCCCTTTTTTATCAGGAATAGAAAGTAGGAGGCGACCTGACCCCAAGGCCACCGCCTCCCGTTCCGCCACGCTGGCCCCACGCCTGTCTCGTTGCGGACGGGTCCTGTCTGCAGACCTGGCTGCAGCCCCAGCTGCCACCAGAGAGTGACGCCAAGTCCCCCGGCTCTTACTTACTTGGAGCAGGACGACGGGAGGGGCCGGGTTACAAGGATGACAACTTAAAGAATCGCCTTCACGCTGCACGCTTACTCGCTGCGCGTGGACGGGAAAATGGTATTTTGTGTCCGTAATGATCTGTTTATCGAGCGTCCTGGTGAGCATTAATATTCTTCAAATACGGCCTGTTGTTCATTATCTGTGAATTAAGAACAAGTCTTCCGTTCCCTTTTCCATTATCTTTCCTCCAGTAAATAAAACACTCAGCCGTTAGCATGCTCCTCTTAGAGGACAAGAATGATAAATCTTTAAGTGGCTCATTAAACGGGTATCAGATGTTCCGCGAAGCTGTTTCTTCTCCCTTTGGAACACGCTGCAGGCAGGGTGCGCTTCGACGGCCGGCCTCATGGATTGTGCCGAGTTGACACTTGAGGGAAGTGACGTCCCCGGTCACGCTGGAGGCGGCTTCTTCAACGATGGGAGCTTGATGGCAGGAAAACAGGGTGCAGCAGTTAGGGGGGCAGCTAAGCAGGTGGAGAGCGAGAGAGGAAGTGGAAAATTGGAGTCATATTTTTGCTAGCCTACGACTTCGACTTAAAGTACCGTGTCCCCCCTGAGCCAGCGGATTGCTGAGCGCCCAGAGACGTGCATAGTTTCATGGATTAAAGCAAGATGGTTCGGGGGGGGGGGCGAGGGGACAGGAATCCTGTGGTAAATGTGATGTTTGGGTCAATTGTCCAAGCTCTGGGTAATCTTTGCCAAAAAGCCGTGTCTCATCTCGCACACAGCCTGCGCCCTTGCACCCGACATCCCCTCTCTCCGTGCACAGGTTCAGCGCCCTCTCCTGCCTCCCAGACCGAGTGCCCACCACCGTGGGGCCCACGGCCGCCCCTCGGCTGGAGCCGTCTGCCTCGCCGCGCGCCCGGCGTTCCCTGCCTGTCTTGCAGAACAAGCTCAGATGATCTGCCGTCTGTCCCTCCCGGACTCGCTGTCACCGCACAGCGTCCCCCGAGAACACAGGCGCCCCAGCCAGTGGTTCCTGTGAGCTTCCACGCCGACCTCGTCACGAGCCTGTGACTTTGGCCGAGACAGAGGCCCTTTCTCCCCCGTCCCCGGTGTCCGCAGCACCTAGTGAAGGGTCGGCTGCAGCTCAGTGGAATTTACATCGTTAACCTGTGGAGTCCGCATGTGACCTGCCGCTGCCGGACGCAGCCGCTCCCTCACTCCGTCACCTGGTTCCCTGCAGGTGGCCGTAGCACACCTTTCCCTGCCTCCTGGAGCTGAGACGTCCCCAGGTGTGAGAGGTGGGAAGCCTCCAGCTACGTGCGCTCGGCCAGAAAGCTGAGGACTGTGGGAAAACCTCAGCAGGATGGGATTATCGGGTGGGGCCCCGTGACAGCCCCGGGCGTCCTCGAGTTGACATAGGGTGACCCTCTGGTGAGCTCCTTGGCGCCTGCAGGTCCGTCGGCCCCAGGAACACACTCAATGCGCAGCTTCAACACCGTGTGGCAGGAAGGAATGCACACACTCCACCAAACGTCGTTGACATCGCCAGAGCCGCACGGGAGCTGTGACGGAGGAAACAGGCAGAGGACGGAGGAGCGGTTTGTGCCCTGGGATCCGTGTGACTTCGGTCATCCGCGTCCGCGTCCTCGACCCAGGTCTGGAGGGATCTGTGTCCGGAGAGCGATGAGTGCAGAGGCCAAGGCCTCGGGGTTCCTGCTGTGTTTCCTTCTCCCGCACGCCCTCGAGGCGGCGTCTGGAGCCGCCTTTGCAAGCAGCGGCTTCCGTATCTCTCCCCCGGTTCCCAGGGGGTGCTTTGAAATGCTTTGCTCTGATTTCAGAGGCTTCAGAAAATATACAAGAATGTCACGGAGTCAGAACGAACTAGGGAGTTCACCCGACCCCAGCTTTCTCCCTGCGTATTTTCCTCAAAAAGGTGGTGCAAAAAGGCAATTGAAGACGGTGTAAAATTCTTTCCTTTGAAAGCGGAGTCGGAAAGGATGGACATGGACATGGGTGTGGGCCTTTTCTCTGGGGCGAAAGTCACCAACGCGAGATCCACAGTGTGTCCCGACTGCGTGCGTAGGGGAACGCGGATGCCTCCCGAGATCTGTTGTGGGTTTTCTGTTTTTGTTGTTGTCTTTTAACGCACAAACTAAACCATTGAATGCGGCAGATGATTTTTTTTCCTTGATGTATGTTTTAATCTGTCACTTAAAGCCAATTCCAAGGAGACTTCCATTAGGAGCATTTTCGACGACGGACATAAAGTTAAGAATGGAGGAATGAAGACTGAATTATATTGAGCATCCATGAATTAGACTAACCCGCCGAACGCTTTGGCATGCAGCGCCTCGCCACGCCCGAAGCACTCACGTAGACACCAAGCCATGCGGATGCGGGGTTTTTATCTGTCCTATTGAGATATAGTCTGTACATTTTATAATCTACATTAACTAGCCACATTGAGGTTTTCCATCGTGGTTTGCCTAGTGGATAAATTAATGGCAGCTTTTAAATATTTTAAGTATTTTATTTAAATTGCTGAGGCTGGCCCTGGCTGGTGCAGCTCAGTGGATTGAGTTCAGGCCTGCAAACCAAAGTGTTGCCAGTTCGATTCCCAGTCCGGGCACATGCTTGGGCTGCGGGCCAGTTCCCAGCAGGGGACGCACAAGAGGCAACCATACATTGATACTTCTCTCCCTCTCTCCTTCCCTTCCCCTCCAAAGATAAATAAATAAAATGTTTTTAAAAAGCCTCATTGAAAGAAAACAATGTTTTCAAGCATTCCCTTAGAGTTACTATTGACTAGTCTCATTTTATCTTTTATCCAATAAAGGAGAGTTTTAAAACTACCCATAAATCCCCCAGTGAAGACAGAACCCCCCATTAACCCTGCAAATCAAGTGAGGGTTAGACCGTGTTTGGCTTTTGCTGTGCATTACCCAAAATTGAACTAAGAGACACCTCAAGTTTTCTTCTGATGGGATTTACGGAACCGTGGCCTTTCTTTGACTTCCACAGCGCTCACCCTTTCTTCTCCGTGGGTGGGAAGTCAGCCCAGTTTGCCGTGGGACACCCAGGGCGTGGCGATGAACATCGGGGCCTGCTACAGCTGGAATGGCTAATGTTGGAAAATAGACGCGCTCAGGAGCTACGCCGAGAGCGGCAGCTCCCCTTAGCTAGTTACGCTCGTTTGTGACCTCGGTCACAAAAGCCATCAACCAGCCCCCACTCAGCTCGGGTCCTCAGGGAACAGCGCACAGCTCCGGAAACCCCGCCCTGGGCTGGACCCTCCCCCACGGCAGCCAGTCCGCACCTGCACGCCCACGCCACCAGGGGGCGCGCCTGAGTGAGGCCTCGGGGTCTGGGTCCCAGTTACTCCGCACGTGACCTTGGCCCCCACCAGGCCCTCAGGACGGTGATGAAGTGTTGTTGACTGCTGTGATGATATCCGCTGCCTGGACCAAGATAAACAGGGTTCTGCGTCCCGTCTCTCCTTGGTGGGGCTTGTCAGCACGTTAGTGACCAAAAAAAAAAAAAAAAAAAAAAAACCAAACAAAAAAAAAAAACCAGTTCCGCGGTTTTGTAGGCTGTTCTCCCTGCAGGGCTGCGAGCGGTGGTTTGAGGCTGCGCCCCACCTCCTCGACAGATCGGGGCTCTCCCCAGATGTTTTCTGAGCGGAACTCTATACGTCCTTCATCGCAGATTTACACGCACTTGAAAACCCATCTGTCCATCAAGGCCACGCGTGCGCTGAAACACGCGGCTTGCTGAGCGAGGACCTGACTCCCCTCGGGTGCCCTGGGTCCCCTCGGAGGGGCTGGGGAGGCCTGGACTCCATCCCCCAGGACGGAGACCCCGGCTGAAGCGCACCTTCCGAGGGGCTCCCGGTTTGGGAGGCCCCGTGTTCTCCCTGGGGGCTGCCTGTCCTCCTGGGCCAGTGGGTGAGTCTTACGCACGTCACATTCTTTAGACCAGAAGCAGGGGGGTGTGCCATCTGCTGAAGCTTCTGCGTCACAGCACCTAAAAATAGTAATCATGTCCCTTCACGTAGTCAGTCACGCTCACCCACAGCTCACCTCCGCCTGCCGGGCTGGGCTCCTGACCCACACTTACCCTGCGGTGAGTCCTGGCTGGCTGTGGCCTCACGGGGGAGGGGGCCCAGCTTAGGGACCGGGCAGGGGCAGGGCAGCAGTCCCGCCGAGTGTCCTAGGCCAGCGCCACTTCTGCTTGTCCAAAGGCACCGCCTTGTGTACAACCCTAAGGAGGAGAATGAGGCAGGAGGTACTTTTCAAAAATCAAAATAAAATGGCTTCCAGCCCTGCACTCACCTGTGGGGCGAGGGGAGGGGAAGGTTACCTTTTTCCAGCCCAGCCGTCCCCATGGTGACCTGAAAAGGCCTTTCTACCCTGCAGGCCACCCCCCTGCGTGCTGGGAGGACTCCCCGTGAAAGGTGCGCCTGTTGGCAGTCTTAAAGACACAGGCGCGAGTGTGCGTAACGCAGTGTTTACCTCTGAGAGATTTTACTCCAGGAAAACCGCCTTCGTGACGTCCCTCCCTCACCCCTCTCTCCAGGGCGCGGCGACACCGCGCCCGGTGTCCCGAGATTCAATCTGGGGGCATGGGATGGCGGGGTCCCCGAGGCCACGTCCTGCTCCGTCTCGCTGTGGAAAATGAAAGTACCAGCTTGGTGACACACGGAACAGACACCCGCCATCACGTGGGGACAGCATCCGGGGACCGGTAACGGAGCAGGGCCATTTGAGAAAGACCTCGTGTTTCCAGGACACGCCAGTCACCCTGGGCCACCCGGGCCCACCCTTCCGAAGCCCCGCGGGCCAGGCTGGCTCCCGGTCAGCAGGCGCCACGCTCTCTCGGGTGTCACGGTTACGCACGCCCAGCAGCAGGACCAGGGTTTCTGTGCTCGCGTACTTTCCAAAGGAGGTTCGGAGGAGACGCTTCCCACCAGCGGTAAAGCCCCTTGCCTGCACCTTACCTGCCCCTCTCGGGGCTACGAGCTACAGAAACGGGAGCCTAAGGCAATAAAACGAGAAAGGAAAGGTGGCTTAGCCGGAACCGCCTCCGCCCGAGGTCCCGCCTGCAGGTGAGTTGTCCTGTGTCTGACCTGGGGCAGAGAGGAGTCTCCTGATGAGGACCCTGGAGTCACCGCTGCTCCCCAGTTATCTTTCTGCAGCCGGAACAGGTGCCACCCGGAAGGCAGTGGCCCCTCAGCAGCCCTAGATCCCCAGCAGCAAGGACGGCCCCTGTTTTTGAATGGGGACACTGGGGGGGTGAAGGTGGTGAGGCGTCACACCCCCGAGACAGGTGTGGGTGACGAGAACAAAGGGTGAGGAGTGAGGAGACCGTGGCGAGCAGGTGGGCTTCCCACCAGCGGGGACAGGGAACACCCTCCCGCTGTGGGTAGGGACGGACGGGGGCCGCCTGCGTTTGAGTCACGGCTCCTGCACTCACTAACTAGGATTTCAAAAAATTACACAACCCCCGTGTTCCCCAAGCTCCTCATTAAAGCAGAGAACGCAATATTTACTTCAGCGGGGTGTTGGATAAATGGGATACAAAGTGGCCACTTGGTGTGCTGTCTGGGAAACTGGTATATTGTCAAAGGAAATACTTAATAAAGGTAAGGATTAGTCACTTGCTACAAGTTATTGCTACACAGAGGACGTCACTTCATCCACGAATGGCCCCTGGACGATCGCGGCGTGGGGCTGGTTTCAGCGCAGGAGGAGGGCACTCTGGGTTCATCATCTTTGTAACGAGCCTCGTGACACGTGTCCCCAGGTTCTGACTGCGGTGACACGGGTGCATCCCCGCTCTGAGGACGGGGGAAGGAAGAGGCTCTTCCCTGGGACCGCGTCCGAATGCGTGCTCAGCACGAGACCCGACGTTCCTGCCCACGTTTCGTCTGGATGAGCCCAGCCGGTCCCCCCTGACACTCATCACTCAGCACGTCTCCGACGTGTCACAGGGCCAGTCCCCAGGCTTCAGCTCCGGTGACTGGCATCTCGTTGCTCTGGCTTACTGACCTCCGCTTGTTTCCTCGCCAAACCGGCCATCGTGACGATCTCATGATCCCACACTGCTTTCGAGATGAAATCTCGCAGGTCCGGGTGCTGGCACCAGAATCTCCTGTCTGCACCCACAGCGGCGACAGCGGAAGGTGCCCCTGGAACGACCGTGGTTCACGCGGTGACAGGCGGCCTCGCAGGTGCCCACGCGGAAGGGCCCGGTGAGTCCACGCCGCAGCTGGCTTCTCCGAGGGTGTGTCTGCCCCGTGTCCGAGGACCCTCGGGAGACGGCTCGAGGAAACTCAGTCCTGGATCCCTGGGGCCCTCCCCTGAGGACGCCTGGTGAGAAATGTGTATCACGTCTGATCCCAGAAATCGGCGCGCCGCTGCTCCTTCAGCAGGACCGACCCAGGACCCCCGCTGCGGCGTCCGCACCCCCGGGGCCTCCAGCTCGCCCGCCCTGGGTCCCAACACGCCTGCCCCCTGCCCTTCACCCCTGCCCCCCACCCTCCACAGCAGGCTTCAACTTCATCTGCAGGCGGGAGAATGTCATGGGCCCCCGAGAAAGTGAGGCACACCGCCCGGGTTGTTTCGGTGCCCCGTGAATTTCATTTGGTCATGTTTACCGCCATCCGTGGGCATGTATTTGTTGAGAAGTCCACGCTGGGTTTCCGGGAGACGCTCAGCGGTAGGAGGTGGCGTCGAAGGGCAGCTCTCTCGGGGGTGATGCTGTGAGCGCTGAGCGGACGGGCGGGCGGACACTGAGCCGCCCGCAACTTGTTACCGCAGCTGCTGGGTCCCGCATCATCCCGCCCGTCACCCGATCAGAGCAGGTGTCTCCGTGGCAGCACATGGCACACAGGTCCTTGCAGAGAAAAGGGGGATTAAGGTCTCCTATGCTCTTCACTGAGTTTGGTAGGGAAAACGTTTTTATTTTTCACATTTCGAGGTGACACATCTTTCATAGGTGAGTTTTTACCGCATACGTTGGCTAATATTTTTAATGTAATCATGCTTCAGAATAACAGTGTCAACACTTTTGTTTGTTTTCAGAAAGAGATGTGTAAAGAGCTCGTTCCCGTCAGGATGTAGAAAGCATTTCCGTCGTTAGGGGAGTTGAACAGCCTGGAGCCTGAGACAAATTCTCACCTTTGGTAGCCTCAGCGTCCGGGACACCTATCAAGAAGCTAACAGAATAGACAGGGGGAGGCGAAGAACGGCATAGGAAATGGAGAAGCCAAAGACTTATACCCACAACCCACGGATGTGAATGAACGGAGGGGGGGATGCTGGTGGGAGGGGCAGAGGGGGAAAAACCGGGACGACTGTAGTGGCGTGGTCCATAAAACACACTTCATAAGAGGCTAAGTACCGAGCATGCCGTACCGAGTACAACAGCTGCTGCTGGCTCGGAGTCCCCTGCGTGAGTGACAACATCCCCCAGGGTCCCCGGGCAGAAACCGGGGGCCCAGCTGATGAACGTCTGGGAAACAAATGGGGGGGCACGACGCCGTCACCAGAGAGACCCCCTGATCGGCACCTCTGTCCGCGCTCCGAGGGGGAGCCCGCCGGCAGCTCAGAGAGGTGGGGGGTGGGGGGCGGAGAGTGGGGGAGGAAGGGGCCCTTCGTGAGACTCGCGCTCCGTCTGGCCCGGCTCAGCGTGGCTCCGTCTTCCCGGACGTGGCTCACGGACGCACACCCACGATGGTCCTTTTCCCGTCTCCCCCTAAATAAAGACTTTGCCCATGGGTGCATTTAGCTTATAAATAAATATCTGCGCCATGAATTGGCGAATGGGCCGATGAACGTTGAAACCCGGCAGCGAGGTTTGCCTTTGCAATCTAGGTGAAACCAAGACTGGACATGAAGTGATTTGGACCCAGGGGCCCGACGACGGGAAGGGTGGAGACACGGGTTCGAAGGCTTCCTGCGTGGCCTCGACGTGCAAGTTTGGGGGGTTGCCAAGGCTCAGACCAGTGTCGCTGCGATGATTTTAAACGGTTGGCTCGTGATAATGGCAACCGTATTCATTTCAAAAATCAACAGGCGAGTATTGCAAGGTGAGTGAAGTGTTTTTTAACAAATAAAGTTACCTGGTAACAAAAAGCGGCATGGAATTCGGAGATTATTGTCTAAAGCAGTGATTTCCAACCCTTCTCATCAAATAGTAGACGTGAACGAATTACTGAAATTCTGCAGCACACCGAAACATGTATTCTATATTTTGCCAATCTGAAGAAATCTGTATAGTTTTGACTCATTCACTCTGGATGGCTATGATTGAAGTGGCTGTTGTCATTTTTTATTTGACAGTTGAAGGGAAAAGAGGTCAGTGCCCCTGACTAATTAGTCGGGGGATACATGTTTTCTTTTTTCTTTTTCTTAATATTTTATTTCTTTATTTTTAGAGAGAGGGGAAGGGAGGGAGAAAGAGAGGGAGAGATACATCAATGTGTGGTTGCCTCTCACGTGCCCCCTACTGGGGACCCAGCCGGCAACCTAGGCATGTGCCCTGACTGGGAATCGAACCGAGACCCTTCAGTTCACAGCCCTCGCTCAATCCACTGAGCCACACCAGCCAGGGCAGATTACATGTTTTCAAATTCTCGAAGCGCTCCGGTTGAAAACCGCGGGTCCAAGGGCTGGGCAGAGTTCTGTGATGCAGAGCTGGTCGCGATGCCCGAGAATCACTTATCTTGGTGCAGCTGCCCTGAGCCTTCTTCATTCAGTCTGAGTCCGGTGCCGAGTCAGCGCCGGACCCAGCGCCTGGCACCTCGTAACAACGGCTGTTTAAAATGAATACATGCTAAAGTAAAATACACACGGTCACGTGATAAAAATTGAAACAGTTTATATTTTGTTTTAAGTAGAGGCTTGAGGGGAACAAAATTATGGTCCTAGGTTGTCAGTGAAACAGAAACCAAAATGACTTCTATAAACGGAAACAAGCGTTAAAGTCTTTGAAACATGTGCATATATTTGCATAAATAACAAAATATTGTCATTTGGCTCAACGGTTGAAATGATATCAAGCGTATTCTTGCATGTCCTTCCTTTTTCTCTGGTTGTGATGATTTAACACCAGAACCCTCGTGTTTAAGTAATTACTTATTCTAATCACTTTAGGCAATGAAAGATATTCATACCTTCTCACAGCAAGTCTTTAATTAGCATGTTAATCGAAAAATGAAGGATTTAGAAGTCCGGTAACAGACAGGAATCTGTGAAGGAGGCTGTGTCCGGGAGAAGCCCAGGACGTTCATCAGATCCCTGAGACGCTGCTGGGCACCGAGTCTGGGGTTCCACTCCCCCGTCCCTCAGCAAGGCAGAATCACGGGGCAGGAAGCCCAACGGATCAAGGACATCTCCACGTCACCGAGTCCATTCTCTGTCCTGAGGTCCCAACCTTCACTTGAGTCTGAGATGCGACCCAGAAGGAAGCGGCAATGACCTCAGGTGACCGTTGGAACCGGGGTGCCCGGGGTGGTGAGATGGCCTGCGTGCGTCTCAACCTGGCCCGTGGGCGCTGGGTGCTGGCAGCCCGGGGCTGTCCTCACGGGCAAGTCGGTCCCCCGGCGCTTCCGGACGCGCCCTCGCCGCATATCGAGGGCCGGTGTCAGGAGATGAGCGAGGGCTGTCCTCCCCCGGCCCAGCCCCAGGGCGGTCAGGGCCTGAGCGAGCCCAGGGCACTTCCTCATCTCCGGGCGGGTGCGCGGGTCCTTCACAGGGCACGGCCTGCCGCCCGACTTGCACGGGCCGTGACCTTGGGGGAGGGGGTCTGACTCCGCCTTCTCCCCTGGATGTTTCCTTCCTTCCATCGCCGTGAACTGTGACCCCTGGGTTAAAGAGCACCATGAGTGAGTGGACATCCCAGGAAACCCTCTCTCTGTTTAACTCAACATCCTACAAGGGAGGTTATTCACTTACGTGGTTTTATTCAAACTGAGGTGTTTTAGAGGCTGAAAATTGGCAGCGAAGTCCCTGGAGGAACTTTCTAGAAGAGGCAGACGCCAGCACAGGACTCCTTTGCCCGCGCTTAACACATGGGTGTCGTTGTCCTGGGGACTCTGAAGTAAACGACACTTCTGTGTGAGTCGGGGCCCTTGTTTGGGGGTACAGAGAGCGCTGAGCATCTCACAGGGGTCAGGTAACCATCCGTCCCCTTAATTCACGTGCCAGCGTGCACCCAGCAGACGTTCCGGACCCGTTAGGGGAGAGGGCACCATCCGGATGAAGCAAGTTCAGTCCGGGCTGACATCACAGTCCCACGTCAGAGATAAGCAAGTGCGTGAATAGGAAGGAGGAGGTGGGCCCGACCGTCAGCTCTGTGTTCTCTCCGGCTTCTCTTCGTTTCACGGGTGGTTGGAGACGCACGTCGGAGGGTGGGGCCTCTGGGTGACACCCTCGGTGGGTTTGGGATCTCCCGTCCGCAAAGCGGAGTAACCGTGGGGTTGGCGAGGGGCAGAGGGGCCTGCTCACATCTCAGACTCTTGTTCGAAGGAGGGAAGTGTGACAACCTGGTGGCAGCCAAAGCGGGTGATGGGAGGGACGCGGGGGCTTCAGCAGCACACGTACCCACAGTCGTCATCGTGCAAGGGCTGGGGACGCGGAGGCTGCAGGCCTCGGCCCAGGTGTCCGTGTCGCGGTTCTGCCACTCAGTCCCGCCTTCCCCTTCACACCCACCGTACGCTGAAAATTGGCTCTCGGTTGTCTCGGCAGAGACAGCGACAGTCATTTCCAAGAGGCCCTGTTTGTGCAGCAAGTCCACGGTCGCCCCCGACCTGGCTCTGCCCTGCAGGGCGCCCTCCGCATCTGGGCAGGTGTGGAACAACCCTGAGTGAGGATATGTGCACCCAGCTCACCTGTGGCCCGTCGGGAACGCACCTGCCTCCTCCCCGGAAGGAAGGCCCGGCATGCACACCTCTGCCTCCCAGGTGTCCGTGGAGCAGTGAGCCCTCCCGGTTCCCTCCCCACCGGACCTGCGGTGACATCTGGGGGCCGCCGGGAGCACCGGGCTGTGCTGTCCCGAAGCCACTGTCCCTGGGTGCTTGGGGACGCTGTCCTCAGCCATCTGCTTCGGAAGTCCACATTTCTCCGGGTGGCCTGTCTCGCTGTCCATTTGGGGGGTTTCTGACCCAGCGACTCAGTCAGATGGACACTCTAACTCCCACTACAAACACAGGGAGGGGCAGGCCTGCAGGGGAGGAAGGCCAGGGGAGGGAGCCGCTCGCTGTCCGGAACTCCTCTCCCACCCGAAGCTCTCCACTTTCCAGACGAGAACAGTGAGAAAGAGTCTCAGCATCCTTTCTCCAGATGTGCACCGCGCTGGGAGGGGTGCGCCCAGCTCCCGCCGCCAGACATCTCCCTTCCCGAAGAATATTTACCGAGTGCGTGTGGTGGCGTCAGAACTGAGGGTGACCCTCCGCTGTTTTGGAGCTGGGATGCGGCGCAGGGGTTGGCGAAGGGAAACCGCGTTCGTCCAGTGAGATTTCAGTGGTGAGGGTGCTTGACACCTTGGAATTCCCGGCAAATGGACGGGTGACGTGCCTCGGCGAGCCGCCGTCCCCAGGTCAAGCAGACTTGAGGGGGAATTCCAGGTGTAAATAAACAGACAGACAGACACGTCCATCTCTGTGGCTGAGGCCGAACGTTGTCTGGGTTCTGCACGGAAGAGGAGGACGGCCCCCTGTGGTGCTGGCACCACGCCCCGGGCGCGGCGACCAAACTGACAGCCTGTAACACACGGCGACGTAACCAAAGGTGCCCCGTGCCGTGAATCACCGTCTTTTACCGGCAAAACTCAAAGACGCCAGGAGAGAGCAGAGCCAGGACCAGCGGCCGCATTTCTGGACCAGCAGCGTTGCCAGGCCTGATTTTCTCTGTGCTGATGATGTATTCAACTTCCATCCTGTGGTTTGGGGTCGATCAAAATACGATCCTCGATCACTGTGTGCATAACACAAGGCTGTCTCCAGAGTGACTGTAGGGGTGGGTGGCGATGAATAATGCATTCCAAACTCCAGAGGGGAAAAGCACCAACTTAAAAAAAATGATGAGTAATTTAGAAGCGTTTGGTCGTGCGAAACAGACGTCAAGGCCTTTGAATGGGACCGTGGCACTAATGACTTGAAGGGCGAAAAGTTCAAACGCTTGCTTTTATTGATCTCAATCCCTGGGCCTTTTCGGAGAAGTAATTCCCCTCTGCACGCCTCGCTACCTTACGTCTTGTGCGTGCAGCTCTCCTAGGAAAGACAGAAACCCCACGAGACAGGGCGCACCGCAGGACTCACGGTTAATTTTAACACAGCCTAACCCGCAGCGGGCGAGTGTTCCACGCAGTGTGGCTCCGCCCCCTTGGAACGGGGTGGTCCCAGCACCCCGTTCAGGGTGGTCGCCGGCTCCCTGACCCCTGAAGTGCTCCACCCAGTTCTCGGAAGGAAGAAAGGTCGCACCGGACTCTGGGTGCTTCCGATTTAATCCTGAAGGCACTCGGGTAGGACGGCCCTCGGGCATTTTGGGATTACGCCATAGGGTCGTAGGGTAATTGTTACTGACCCACGTGGCAGACCAGGTCCGGGAGACAGACGGGAAGGCTCTTCCCTCCCGGTGCATTATTCTGTCGAAGAGGAAAACGGGGTCCCTCGTGGGTGAGAAACACTGTGAGGTGTTCTGTTCAAAGCACAGATACAAATATGCTTTCGGTGAGCCTTACATATTTGAATTTTTAAAAAACTATACCTTGGGGAAAGTGGATTTGATGTTTTAAGAAGAGAACACCCATATTTATCACTTGTCCCATGGGGATATCAATTATTACATTTTTAGGTTTTGATCCAACACTTAAATCAAGAACCTAACACAAAGAAATACAGTGAATGTTGTCATTTTTAGGAAAAAAACAATTAAACGCAAACTCCCCTGAGGCAGTAATTTTTCAGAAGAGTGGCCGTCAGCTGTGTCCCCGAGCCCAGCGGAACGACGTGCATTTGTGTGAGGACGGGAACTCGTCTCCAATGTTCGTGCAAACGTGAACCGGGCCCTGGAATCCGTCTTTCGTGACTGTGCGGGCCAGGGGCCACGGCGGCCTAATTCTTCTTTACTTCAATTGTCCGAAACTAAAGTGGTTTCGCTACACGTCCTGTCGTTTAAAGTCGCAGAAGCCATCGATGCCATTGAACAAGGACTCACTGTGACTCCCTGTTGTCCACAGTCTCAGGAGGAAGCTTGAAGCGTACTGGGTATTCCCCGTTAGGCGTATAGGAAATACAAGCCCAGAGAGGCAGGTGGCCGGCCACAGTCACACAGCGAATGAGTGCTGCCGTCGGGGCCTGAACTCGGGTCCTCGGGGCCTGGGGCATCTCTCGTTCCCGCGGCAACCGTGTGCCCGGACCACAGCGCACTGGCTGGAGCGGATCCAAGGGGCGTCCAGAGGAAAGGACCATTGACTTGGAGGTTTGTACCAGAAAGTTCTGACTTTGAAAGCGTTCTGGCCCGTGGCATCACGAATAGTCGCCGCAGGCGTGGGTGTTGAAGCATCTGCGCACGTTGACTCGGAAACAGCTCTTTCCTGCGCCCTCCCCCCCAGAGGCTGAGCTCTGGGAACCTGCAGGGGGCCCACGCATTCCCATGCACCATGGCCCACGCCCAAGTAGGTGTTTACAGGTTTCCTATGATTGAAAACGGCGGGGAGAATCCTGCGTGTCCGCTACCACAAGACACTTCGGTGCGTTGGACTGGACCGCCTCGCGGGGTCCCGGGAAAACGGACGAGGTGGATGGACCACGGTGAGGTTTTGAAGGTCCGTGTCCGGCACGGGTGCCCGTGAGCCGAGCACTGAGGAAACAGTTGGTGCAGAATAACTGCACCGGAGCTGAAACCAGCTCCTCGCCTGTCCACCCAGTTCCCGCGCTGAGTTCCGTGAAGAGTAAACGTTTTTGTTTTTTAATCTTGACGCAGCCTAATTAATCATTCTTATGCTTTCTGTTTTTGATATTATGTTTCAGAGGCTTTTCCACCTAACTCAAGGCCATTGTTTTCTCCTAGAATATTATAGTCGGAGTTCTTATATTTAGATCTATAACCCTCTTTAAGTTCATTTTTGTTAATGGTGCAAGGAAAGAACAAAGTTCATCTTTTTTATTTTTATTATTTTGAGGTATAGATATCCAATCTTTCGAGCACCGTTTTGGGGAAAAGCTGTTCTTTACTTAATTGGATTGTTTTGGCAAAAGTCAACTGAATTTTCACTGAGCGTGGGGTGTTTCCTCACGGTGCAGGAATCACACCTGTTGACTTTGGTCTAAAATACAAAGCAAGGCAAGATACTGAAAAATCTTGGGCAATGGTGATTCTAATGTGAAATATACACAGTCTATGAAGATGTACCACTGTGAAAAGAAATGAAGCCAAAGATATATATGTTATATACACACACACTGTTTTTATCACGATTGCTATTTCATACGTGTAGGTGTGTAAAAGGTGTATACACTGTTACACATTATAATGCATATATGTCTGTGCAAAATACATGCGTTGCTTGCTCCTGTAGTTTGTAGTTCGCTAAGTTCCAAGATAAAGATGTTATTGCATGTTAAAACTACATTACACAGTTTAAAATGCTAAAAATACGCTCCATTATAATTTGAAATGCCTCTCATTGCACAGTCTAAATAACAAAGTTGTTTTTCCCACCAAACTAATGTTAGAGGCTAAATTGCAAAATGAAATTAAAAATTAGAAGTATTAATTTTTTGGCCTTCTTTCCGTAAACGCAGAGCGGATAATAAAAGTAGATACAAAAATTTCAGCTGTTGCCAAATGGTGAGAAGAAAATGCCGAGTGTGTGTGTGTGTGTGTGTGTGTGTAAGCAAGATTTTATCCAGGATTCAAAAACCAAAGAATTCAAGCTTTTCATCAACTCCCCAGTTTTCGCTGCGCCCCGAAGCCCGCGAGCAGCGCCGGTCTGAGGACCCAGTTCTGGGACGGCACGTTCTCTAACGCGGGGTTTCTTCAGGTCTGGGACATCCTTTTTCTGTTAAAATTGTGCCTTGAGTGAAGCTCACTTCCTCACTGTTTGTTCCTTTCCTTAATGACATTTAATACCTGTAGAGATGAGACATAATTTCCTTCTGAAACACATCTGTGGCCTTCCAGGACTATCCGATATTCATCTCGTTCTTTAAAAACATATAATTACTGACGAGAAGCACGGAGGAGAAGAAGCAGGTCCCTGACATGCGCCGCCGGAGAGACTCCTGATGGAGAGGAAGAATTTCTCCGCGTCGCGTCCACGCCTCGCTGGTCGCCGCGGTACACGCGCACGTTCGGAGTCTCTTAGACGAAGGTCTTCGCACACCTTAGCCCGTCGTCAGAACGGAGGGCCACTCCTCTTGGATTTTTAAACAGTTGAAGAGTAACGACCTCCCCTGAAAAACCCAGAACACGTGAACAAGTGTTCCGCTCCCCCTTTTCAACAGCATCGGGTAACGCGTTTCTGAAACAAAGACGTAGAATAAGGGGACGCTACCCACTCCGGATCAAACTCTCCCACCTGGGTTTCCGGGGCCTGCTTCCCCCACACCCAGCCCGCCTTCTCTCCGGGGGCTTTCCTGGGAGGTGATGCCACCTCCTCTGTGTTCCCAGCGACCTTCCCAACGGCCTTCACCGCCCCACGCCCTGGGCAACAGCCGTTTTTGCATCTCTGTGACCTTCCCTACTCCCTTCTACTTGCTTTGCAAAAAGAGAGCGCCTGTAATTCTCTCTGAATTTTCTACAGATGGCATGCACTCACGTGCTCTCTACTCAGCGAAGGCCCACTATGCACTTGGCCTTGTTCCGAGCGCTGCGGACACAGGGGTCACCAAGGCACACAGGGTCTTGTCTCGTGTCCCTCGCTGAGTAAAACTTCACGGAGGAGGATGCGGATTTGTAACCACTAAGCGATGCAGCTCTTTTTGTCCTGGAAGCTGTCGGATTAGTAAATTTGATAAAATATATAAAAAGACATCTCCTGGAAAATATTAATATTAAATAGGCGTTAAAATATGCATGGTAAAATATCAATATTAATTACATAATTAATATTAAAAGCAGCATTCTGTGTAGCTAGAGATGAGCTTATACATTATCTAATAAAACACCTTCCACTTTCAGACGAGGAAGCGCAGGAGCCCAGGGGTCAGAGGTCGGGTCTCGGTGGCGGAGCACGTCGGACCCGCCAGTTTTTCCGGCCGGGCTCACTCGGTTTTGGGGGGTGAACTGCACGACATTTCAGTCTGGTGACTGAACCGTTCCCAGGGGAGACTGAAGGACCGGATTCGGTCACCGACGTACCTGGGAGGGTCAATGCCATCGATGGGAGCCGGCGGTGACTGCTTGGGGCCCCCAGGACAGACCACTGTCCCCGTGCTCACACTGAGCTACAAGGGCCCTTGTCATGCTAGGCTGGCCATTTCAGAAAAAAACAAAATGCGGTCACCTCCTAGGGACCAAATAAGAAGCCGCAAAAGTGAGGACGTTCAACCAAACATCTCTGACAAGAGGGGGCGAGAAGGAAAAAAGCTCTAATTCCGGTGGGCCTCGTGCCCTCTGAGACTCGGCAGGGTGGCGGCCGCCCGGTGTGGGCCCAGGCGCGGGCCTGAGGGGCCGAGGTCCTCGGAGCCGCAGGAGCCCCACCCAGCGGCGGACGGATAAGCACAACCTCCAGGAGGGTTTGTAGAATCTGTCGGGCTCAGCAAACGTTCATTTTCTCGAAACGTCCTCAGGCTCCTACTGCAGATAAAAGGCAAACAGAGTCATTATTCGGGCAGAAAAAAGGTCGAATTTCGTTTTAGATGCTGACATCTTGTGTCACGTGCTTGGAGGCGGAGACACCCGCTCCGGCCCGGTGTGATGGGTTCAGTAGCCCGGGACGGTGACACGGTGCTTGGCTTCTCGGTGGTGCAGGACAGGAGTTAAGGTGTTGCTCTAGGAATCTGGAAATGCGCAGACGTGAAGAGAGTCGCTGATCACGTCCAAAGTCCAGCGCCACAGCCGTCTGTCCGCCTCCACACGGTTAGTGAAGGGCCCACCTAGAACCACCTGGTCACGGGCGGCTGTCCTCACGGCCACGGTTCGTCTCTGAGCAACATGCATTGAGACAGGCTCCGTAGCACCAGACGTGACGGGGCTTCATTTCATTAATTTGCAGTAATGAGCTCTAATGAATATTTATGGAGGTTTTATCTGTGCCTGTTAATTTGCCACAGGGTGGCACCGACAAGCCCACCCTCTCAGCAAGAACCCAGAGGCCATGAACGGAAAAGCACGTGGGATGATACCATCTCGGAGCCACTGCCGGCAATTCCAGCGCTTGCTGCAAAACAGGCTGCGTTCTGCGCACGGAAGCTCACCGCAGGGTTCGTGGCGAACGGGCTCGTTCCACCTGCGCGCAAGTGCATGACTTTTAAACATCACCGGCCCCTCCTCCCTTTCCCACGTCCCCAACAAGGCAGAAAAACTGCTTTTCTTCTGCAGAAAGCGATGGCCTTTGCTTCCCCGTACGGGCTGGGGGGCAGGTTGCTCGCAGGTCAGAGGAGAGGCCGTGTCCGCAGAAGAACAGGAACATTTGCAGAGGGGCTGGGACCTGTTTTGGGCGCGGGGCCCCTCGATGGCTCGCGTGGTCTGGAAGCTCTGCTGAGGGGGTCCTCACGCGAACGTCCAAGCTGCCGAGCACCCGCGCGCCAGGCAGCTTCACCGGGCGTGTCCCTAACCGTGCCCTCAGGAGGCTCCCGGCGGCGTGCCACAGAAAAGCAAACTTAAATACGCCGCACGGCTGTGAATTGTCCCGACTGATGCACCGTGGCGGTGATTCCTTCCTCCTTAAATGCCGAGCTCTTCCACCTATGACGAGTTTCTGACAGACTCGATTTCAGTCCCATCCACCGTGACGGTCCCCACAGAGGCAGGTGGGTGCGTTCACCGACACCGAGGCCAGGGTCAGGGCGCTCGGACCCTGCACTGTGCCGCGCAAAACCGGGGTCTGGCAGGACGCGCACTTTTTGTTGCGATGGGGGCATTTTTGCGTAAGTTACGGAGATCCAGACTACTGACCGGTCAGCAGGGACGCCTTGTACTTACAAATTGGGCAAATTAAAGGGTCTACACGCTCACTTATTTTTATTTCGGATCTGAAAATGAAACGAATCGGAAGGGATGTAGGGTTGGCTTTGCAATAATTTGAAGCAGAGTTAAAGGTTTCAAAGTTATTTTTGCAGCACAGTTAAGTAAATAGAAGGTACTTCTGTTTTACAATGAAAAGATAAAAGAGATGGAGCAAAATGCAGACTTTGGCAGGTTAAGCAGGAATTTTGAACTCGTTTAGTAAACAGTAAGAAGCTGGAATCATGGCAGAGATCACAGAAACCAAGGAAGCAAGTGGAGACGAGGGAGAAAAGGTCCGGCTCAAAAGGAGGTGGGACACGGAGCAAAGATCATTGGGAGGAAGAGAAAAATAAAGAAGTGAAATAGCAGGTACCTGCGTGGTCATGCCAATGAGTGCGAATGGCCTGGGCCCTCCTGCTGGAAGACGGGTTTGGTGGCAGCCAGCCGAAGGGAGGCCGGAGGAAACGCGCCCTGGGCACCTGCGGAGACACGCAAACCGACAGAAAACTGCCACGGCCTTTCGGCGATCCTGCCGGACTCTGCAGCAGAAGCATGGAGGGCAGGCGAACAGCGAGGGAACGGGACGATGAGATCGTGAGAACGTAGGCACGCCCATGCTCTTGCCACGGGTAACACGCGCGAGCAAAGAGACCGTTTCAGCGACCAAGAGCAAGACTGAAAAATAAGAATAAGCTTAGATACGCAGAACAGTTGCGATAACGGCGTTACTACACCCCTAAAACTCTCACAAACACAAACCGGAACGAGTGGCAAGCTCTCTCGAGCACCATGGAATCTAGGTTAGAGTTGAAGGGGGCAGCTTCCCAGCGTGGGAGAGAAGTCCGGACGCAGATACAACATCGAAGAAGTTCAGAAAACACCCTACTGCGTTAACTTTGCATGGGGACTGGGACCATGAACTCAGGCTCTTCCGTTACTCACGACTTTCCGAGCTCTCTTGACCAAAAGGCCCGAAAAGGCATGAGCCTAGAAGCCAAGGGAACCCACAGGACCTACGCCTTCATTTCTAACCGTTGTTCGAGAAACAAAGGCACTCGGGAGCACGTGGGATTTCTTCCAGGACAGGGAAGGACAAAGTCAGCCTGGAATGTCTCCTGCAGGAGGCAGGGTCAGCAAGACCAAGGAGGGCGGAGCTCCTCCGAGCGGCCACATGTGGGCGAGGCCGCGGCGTGGAGAGAAAGTCTTCGCCGTGCTTCGCGCACCGCGCTGAATCAGTACAACATGTGTGTGCTCGGGGAGGCGTGACCTTGGGGCGGGCCGGAGAGTACATCATCTGGCTTCATTACTGGTGACAAGAGAATGTTCTTCCTGCTTTCTAAGGCAGACCCAGAGTGGTTCACGCTCAGTTCACGAGCAAAAGATTCTCTTTCCAGAGAAGAACGGTTCCATAAATGTGGAAAGAATTAAAAACACCGCGTTTCAAGCCCAGGGAAAAGAAACCGTTCCGTCAAGGATCATCAATCATTCGTGGCTGCCAATGTCGCGCGCTGAGGGTGTGTTGGGAGGGGTATTTTCAAAGGGCCAGAGTCTGTCTCGGCAGTCACCTGCTGATCAGCAAGGAAAACCAAAAAACCTCTACCCCATGGGCTGTCCAACCGTAACCCGGGTGCCACACCAGCACCCTGAACAGAGAGGCACCTGGAACCTGTGCCTCCAGATGGGGTTCAGGGTCACGTAGACGGTGGCATCTGTAGGGCCCCGATCCCAGGGCCACCCTAACTAACTACGTGCCAGGAACTGGGCTGCTTTCACTTCAGGAACCAAGGTGACGGTGGGGCCAGGTCCCCTCTGAACCTGGAGGACTACCTTTCATCGTCTCTCCCCGGCTCTGGCATCGGCGTCAAACCAGCGCCCCGTGGTCTGCAGACCCTCCACTCTCCACCTTCACCGTCATGCGGCCTCTCCGTGGGTCTTCGCGTGGCTGTCTTCTATGAGGCCACCTGTCCTACAGGGTCAGGGACAGCCTCACTCCAGTATGACCTCGTCTGTCTGAACTTATTCCATCTGCAAGGACCCGGTGTCCAAGCGGGGCCCTAGGGGGTTCCAGCTTCAGCCCACGTTTTGGGGAGATAGACTTCAACCCGTATCACCTATGACATGTTCTTGCCCAACCTGTTAAACTTGATTCTAACCAGGTAATCTAGCTTCCTGTTCCCAGGAACGCAGGGGTCATCGAAACACCCAGAGACACGAAAATGCTCCCACTCAGGATGCTCAGCGTTCTTCCGGAAGACGGGGGGCCCGGGCTCTTCAAGTTTTAATGTTACGGAATGCAATGATAATTATAAATAAAAACTGGGGGAAGTTTTGGGTATTTTCATAAAGAGAAATAACCAAAGCAATGAACACAATGTGATTAAACCCATGTTTATAAGTGTAAAGGCAGGCATAAAATGCACAGGGGTGGGCAAGGGTAGGTTTGCAATTGTGAGCATGTGAAACGCAGAATTCATCCTTGTAATATTATCTGCTAACGATGGAATTATTTATTTGGATTACAACTGTAAACCTCCTTTCCCCCACCCCTGTGTGTCTGGATATCCGGGAAAATTTGAATATTGCCTGCATGTTCCACGTTCTAAAAAAATGTTCTGTTAGCGTTCCATGGTTTAGGGGGGACGATGAGGTTACTGCCGGTAACTGTTCTATTTTTAGCATGGGCTGCCCTGATTCATGCTATCTACTTTCAAATTATTTGGCAGAAAAATACATAAATAGCTCAACAGCTGAAACAAATACAGCCCTACATGAAAACATTTTGAGTCTCCTTGCATTCTTGTGTATTGTGCTCTTTCCTTAATTTTTTTCCGTGTTGGGAAATTTCAGAATAGAAAGGTGGTGAAAAGAGACTCACCGGCGATTTTCAGAGCAGGGACTGGGCTTGAGCTCCGTGCGCGGTCACCCCGGGCGGCAGCAGCGTGGGGGCGGAGCGGGGGGTGAGCACGCCGGCCAGTGTACACTATTCCGAATCCAGGAGGCGGCAGAGAAAGGGCGTAGGTCAGGAATGAGCCTCCTGGAGGCTTTCTTTTGTTTTACTTTTACTTTTATTTATTCCACTGCCCCAGGCGGTTCGTGCCGACAGGTCCGCAGGCACCAACGCCCACCCTGCACAGCGGGGTCGCTTTTGCGGTTGTGCGTCCTGTGGGTGTGGACAGAGGTGTGACGACGTGTGTCCACGGCTACAGTGTCCCACAGAGCGGTACCCTTGTCCCCATACCCTGTGTGTTCCGCCTGCATAACACTCCCTCGGCTACATGTTTTTTGATATAAAAATAAGGAAAACAAAATATGTTTTAAAAAGTCATGCAACTTCCTTACATTTCAACGGGAATGACTTTGGGCACGTTCCCTCGTTCCGACTGTGGTGGACAGGAGGCCGGCCTCCCAGCTCCCCTTCAAAGGCACACTTGACCTTCAGCGGTGGCTCCTTCACGTTTGTCTCACCTGCCGAGAGCTTCTCCACCCACGGGCGGTTTCCCAGGGCTGCCCACACCCGGTGACTGGTTGGGGAGGGCTGTAAACACAGGGCCATTTAGGGACTCTGGGACCGGTCACTTCCATTCCAGAGCTCACTGTAGGGTGGCCACGCCTTCACCTTGCTTTCAGGGGACTCCACACCTGCTCCACCCAGACCTGCTCTGCCCGCTGCCCACCGGGCACTCGCCAACAGGGCGTGCCCTCGACCCAGGCTCGGACCCAGGTCTGCCTCCAGAGCACCCCACCAGAGACCCTTCCGAGGTGGGGAACCTCCCTTTCTCGTCAGCTTTTGTGAATGAAGAAGCAGCTTTCCGGAAATGTGAGTAAGAAATCAAGATTACATGGCCGGGGGGTGGTGGAGGAATTCGTGTAGGCAGGAACCCGAGCCTCTTAAAATAGCTTCTCGGACACCTTGCTGGAGACCTCAGGGCTGACTGAGCGTGACACCGATGTGCGGGTCCCTCCTACACTGTCCTCGTCTGCCGTGGGGGCTGATGAAGCTGGACAGTCCACAGGGTCTGGGAGAGGAAATAGAGGGGCCTTGAAGGAGAGGGGAGACGTCACCCCTTGTGACACGGAGTCCCAAGACACAGAGCTGGTCCGTCCCCTGTTCTGTAACCCAGGCTGAGTGTGCACTCTTGACTTTTCCAGAACATTCCATGAGAAAAAGAACAGCATATATTTGAATTGATACTCTGTCTAAGACTGATAACTAATCCCCCCCCAAAAAGTTGCTTTTTAGGTTAAAAAAAATATTGTGCCCAAGAAGGTCATAGAATAGAGTGGCTTTGCGGCCCGTGTTCCGCCAGCACCCGCCACGGAATACACACCTTGTTACAAAGTTAAATCAGCTGCCTCGGTGGGTCATCTGGCTGTGCCACTCACCGGAGCTGACCGTCCTGTGGACAGAAAGCGGAGCGGGCCCTGTGTGAAGCTCCTAGATTTTAGGGGACACCTCACAACCCAGGCGACTCACATGGAGTAGCGTAGTCTCACTTGAAATGGGGAAACAAATATACGGAGTCGTCAGCACAGGACAATGGTACACCCACAAAACAAAGTCCCGCCCCGTGGAGGAGTGTATAGTCCCCCACACACACCCACGTGAAGTCCGACGTGGGTGTGGGACTGCACAGTGTGCACGGCAGGGGCGAAAATCACGTCGGTCGGGCGACAGCAAGGCCTCATACAAACAGACGCCCTGGGCCAGGCCAGACGGGTGGGCGCGTGCTCACGGCAGCTGCTTCATCGGCACAAAGCGTCCCCGGACTTGGTGAGAGTAGACCGCTTTCGGTGTCCTGGTAATCCCTACTGACATGCACGTGTGCCAGGAAGATGCAGCAGCCTGAGCCATCGTGTCAACACTCGGGGAGTGTGTCACTCTGGGATATGAGGAAGTCACACACGTGCACACTCACAAACGTGGCGAAGGAGAAAGATGCCCCAGGTTGGGGAACAGTCCGACCGTAGTTCAACACTGGGGCCAAGGACCTAGACCTGGAAGGCCTGGCACCAGGGACTGAGCACCGACCAAGGCCACCGAGGCCACCGAGGCCACTGAGGCCAGGCACGGAGCACACCGCACTCGGCACCGGAGACACAGGAGGACGCGGGAGGGCGGGGGACACCGCGTGCTGCGCCTCTCGTCCTTCTGTGATGCGTTAGACAAACAGCGCTCCGGATCCTAGCCTCCGCAAGTCTTGGATTTCCTGCAGGCATTTTAGAGGATTCCAATGATATAACAATGTTTATTCTCTCCCTGTGAACTTGTCAGAGTTGGCGTTTAAAAGTCAATAGATAATGTTGTGTCTCGTTTTTGGTCCCCACACTGCTGGGCGTCTCTATTCTCGGCTGTTTGATATGCCCAGTCACAGCGGGGTGAGTGGAGTGGGGTGACTTAGAGAAAGGGACCGTCAAGGTCGTGTCCGGTTGTGGTGACGGCAGAGTCAGCAGGGCCTGTGAATGGGCGGTGATGGTCCTCCGTGTGACAGATAGCCAGGAGGGCTGGCATCTGTATTAACGAGACTCGGAGTGCGGCTGAAGGAAAAAAAAAATCCACCTCATTCTTCTTAGTATTAAAAAAGACTCTCAGTAAAGATTAATGTTTCAAATTGCAAACCAATTACCCCGATCAGTTGTTCCCATCACCCAAATGCTGACTCAGCTGAGATCCCTGTCTGGGGGGTTAGCTGCACTGGGAAATGATTATTGATCGAGCCGCTCAGCCAGGCGATAGGTGAAAACAGGTCTTTGAAAGCGCAGCTCGAAAACTCGGCCCACCCCGGGGACTGAAGAGCCCGCGGGACGCGAAGTGGTTTTGCTGAGTGTGGTGAATTCAGACCCCGGGAGCCTCACCTGCTTCTGTCCTGAGAGCCCAGCAGGGACCTGCCCTCTGTCAGGCGCCCGGTCCCTGTTTGCACCAGAACCGAGTCAGGCACGCCCCTTTCCTGGGGCGGAACTGGAAAGGATTTTCACAGGGTCGGGCGATGACGTCACGGTCTGACCTGCGCAACCGGGCAACCGCTGGTCAGAACCAGGGCATCTAAATGAGTGAGTCCGACTTCAGGCTATTTATTAATAACGCTCATCATAGATGGTCGACGCAATCCGTGTTGCCTCAGACGTGACCTTGAAGTAGAGATCAGCATTTGACATCCTGCAGGACTTAGGTACCTGAGGCGGCCGCAGCTGGTGGCCGAGGCTGATGGCCGTCTAGTGACGCGAACTGAAATAAACTCACGTTCTGGAAGCCCAGCGGCCAGGCCCCTTCTTCTGTGTGGAACCGAGTGTCGATCGCTTCCTAATCCACGTGACATAAACAACTTACACGGAGAAAGTGCTTTTTCTGCGTCTCAAGATTTCTCCGGCTCAGGAATATCTGATTTAACAAGTGTGTGAATTTAGAACCTTGAACCTGAGCATTTGCTCAGCCTGGGAAACAGAGATTGTCACCAGGGCTTTCTTTGTACAACACCTCCGTGATTTTTGTTAAAAAAAGCCACAGCCACAGAAGGGTCAGCTCTGCCTGGGAGCACCGGGTGCCGAGCAAAACTTGGAAACAGCCTCCACCCGATGGGGAAGAAATAAGCTCATTCTTCTCCATCCCCACCTCCTGCTCGCTGAACTTCGGGTGGGCCCCCACTGCGCTCCTCCAGCCGCCGCAGTTTCCACTCTGCGCTGGTGCACGTGTGGGCATACAAGTGTGCATGCATGTGTGTGCACGTGTGTGTGTGTGAGCGTGCCGGTGCTCACGGACGGGGCGTGGCCTCCCACATCCCGGCCACCAGGCCCTTCCTTCCCCTCACTGACGGGCTCTTCTGAATTCCGACCAGACCAGACTTTCTATTTTTACTCCAGCTCTTCCCCGTGAGACCCTCAGCTCCGCTGCAGCCTGGGAAGTGGGCAGGGTCCCTCTGAGTGCGGACTGCGGCTGGAGGCCGTCACCAGCATGGGCTGTGGAAGCAAAGACCAAGTTCAAAAGCAGAAGATCTAGGGAACATTTCAGACGTGTGTGTGAGTGTGTGTGTGTGTGTGTGTGTAATGCAATGTAATCATATACAAAATACATATATGCAAAACACACATAAAACATAGAATAAATAATGTTATATTATTATGTCTTATATAATCACATTAAGCATATGAGTTATATATAATATCAATGCATTTATTATTATACAGGGTCCGGCGCAAATATTGCCCCATTTTTACTGCAAAATCTTTTGTTACAAAATCATTAGCACATAATTCTGTAACATAACGACATCACACACAAGCTCACCATGTGACATTTCAGCTGAAGTGGTCGCGTTAAAACTATAAATTATTCACACATGTTGTTACCCCCCCAACCTCACTCACGCAGGCCTTCCTTCTGCCGGGAGCACCCGTGCTCCCATATGGTGATAAAGACACCGCATGAGGACATAACACACCCCACGTAATTATACCATGGACATCAGATGTTATGCCGCATAATTTACACCAGATGCAGACACACATTCTAAACCCACACACACACACGTACGCACCTGGAACCCTCACTGAGATCTCCCGCGTTGTAACTGAGGACACACCACCAGAGACGGCCAATGCCACAGGCTCCACCAGAAGCCCGCAGCCAGGGCCTGGGTCGCCCATGCCCCCAGCCTGGGGTCCGCCGGCAGGTCCTGCTGTCTCTCTCTCTTGCCTGAGTGAGTGAGGGGACCTGAAAGCAGATTTTGAGCCGCAAGAAATTGGCTCATTAAGAAAGTGCGCATCAGTAACAGCAGAGAAGAGACCAGCCTGCCTCAGGTGACCCACCCAGGGAGGGGCCCCTGCCCCCCCCTCCCACCCACACCTGCCCCTGGGCAGGCTGGGGTGTCCGATCCGGCCTGGTGAGCACGCGCTGCACTTTGCCCCTCCACCGCTTGCTGCGGCTGCGAGGCTGACAGGCAGCCCCCGTCTCCACGGTCGCCCCCCCACTCCCCCCACCCCGACCCCGTGTAAAGCAGGGGAATATTGTTATGACCCCACGGGAGGGAGAGCTGACGTCACCCCGCTCGTGCGGTGTTTCAGGACCGGACGTGAAAAACCAGCTGTCGCGGTTACCCCACGCATCCACGTTTTGTACGTTATATAACGCACGCGCTGGTGTGCGTTAAGTATCGGTGTACTTGAGAGTCATGAACCTTAAATGAAAGTACACGTGTCTTGCAAGGAAACTCCTCCTATTTGTTCAGTTACTGATGACCTGCCTTCTGTACAATATTCAGCCCTGAGCGCTGAATCACACGCGTCAGTGTAAGCTTTCCGACACTCAGGGTTTCCACACCGCACCGCAGACACGTGGTTCCACGGTGAGTGGCAGGTGGTGGGCCAGACTCTCACGGGGTGTTGAGCAAGGAGAGAAAACACGCCCTCAAAGAAGCAATTACAGGAAGGTGTCTGAGCGCCCCTGTGGCAGAACCCTGGGAAATGGAGGGGAAAATACCTGCTTGACAGACCCCTGTCACCGCCCCCAGTTTCCTCTGTGACGCCTTCTCTTCCAGTGGAATAAGCTTCCTGATTTTAGCAGGCCGGCGGCGGCCCAAAGACTGAGGACGTTTCCAAACCTCCCTCAAGGCAGGCGCGTTCGTGGCTGAGTTTGGTCCGTTGGGAGGGGAGCAGAAGCCGTGTGCACGTTCTTCAGATTGCCACCGACACCACCACCTGGACTGTCACCCCCCCCCTCATTTCCACAGTCCAGGAGCCAGCAGGTCAGAAGCGGCCACCACGGTCGCCTTCACGAGGCAATGCCCGCAGTCCTGAACTCTCGAAGGCCAGCTACCCAGGTTCCCTGTTACCAGAGCTGCTCTCTCTCTCTGGATCTGTCTGTAACGGCGGCTCAGCCTGCCTGGTGACGCACGGCCGGTCCCAGGAAGCGGAGCGCCACTGTGGCAGAGACGCAGGTGGCGTTGAGCTACTGGTCAGGCGCTGGGCGGTCTGGGTGCCGGCACTGCACGCTGGGGATGGGACGTGCCCTGTAACACCACAGGGAACTACCACACGCCAGACTTACCAAACGCCAAAACCACCGAACGGGATCTGAGGGTGTAACAGGGTGCAGCCAAGGGGGGGGGCCCAAATGGGGGTTTGTAGTGGGGTCCAGAAATTGGTGTCCAGGAAATATTAGAAAAATATGTATATATAGGATGTCCTCACCCCCACGAGTCTGAGCTGGGGGAAGGGACACATGGAGCAGGGCCACTGAGAGCGGTTTCGTACTACAACGGCTCTGCAGCTAACCTCCAGCATGGTCATTTAGCGTGTCTATGACCTTGAACTGGTTGCACAGATATGTTAAACAGCTGTGGCTATGCTTGGAGCCAGGGAGAAGGGAGTGACTTGCACCCAAGATGGAATTGGGAGGCAACTCCCCCTGGTCATGGCGCCTGCGTGGGAGCTTGGAGCTAGTTGGGGCCACGCCTGCCCAGACCCACTGTGGCAGCCCAGTAAAGCTGGAAGGATGTGGGGGTGCTGGCAGGTGGAGCCGATTGTGGGGGGAGTCGGAAGTGGGGCTGCACAGGAGGATGGGCGCGGGGATTTAAGCCCAGACTCAGGCAGCCTTGTGGAGCTTTTTGGGACCACGCGGCTTTGGTGAAAGTTGGGACCATGAAGCTTTAGGGTGCTCCCTTTTGCCATGTGGCTTAGGAAGCAGGAGAGACTTTGCCTGGAAGAAGAGGGGTGAAAGGACTCTTGCTGGGGGGCCGTGAGAAGGTGCCGCACGGCTTTGGATTAACTGGAGATCCTGGCGGCGACACAGCTGATGGGGCCGGGAGCCCGAATCACGGACTTCTTCTTCCTGAGATGCGGTACCCCGGACTGGGCCAAGGGGAGAAGGAAGGACTGTGGGTATCCTAAAGGACTTTAGTGTTTTAATGAAGACATTGAGTCACCACTCTAAGTCTGTATAACTTTTTAAATAAATAATCCCTTTCCTTTTCACCCATCTCTGGCATTGAGAGATGTGTTTTCCTGGCAGCGGGCAAGGCGAACCTAGTAAGGGGGGTGGGGGGTCCGGAGCACAAGGGTGGGCGCATTCGGTACTAGTGTATCATTCACCTCCCCCACCCCGCCACCCCGGTCTGTTCTGTAACAAGGGCAGAGTGCTGAGGTCCGGAGACCTCGGAACGTTGGGGTGCGTTGGCTGTTCTCTGCGGCTTTTACCAGCCTCACAAAAGACAGGGGTGTATTCGGGTTAAATCTCACAACGTTCAGGCAGAGAAGAAAGGGGACAGAGCTTTCCCCTCGAAACTGGCCTGACGGTGGCCGCAGCCGACTCTGGCCGAGACCTCAGGGCCCCGAGCTGGTTGAAGCCGGGGCGGCAGCACGGCCCGCTCGTCACCGTCGGCTGACGCCCGTTCTGCCTCGGACGGCTCATGGTTAGCCTTTGCCGTTCATGTTTTACTTCCACTTCCTCCGCCTGGATGAGAAGAATAACAAGGTTCGTTCTACACAATTGCTGTTACGTTCAGTGATGTAAACAGCCCCGGGCAGTCCCGGGAGTAGGAAAGGTCTCAGAAACACACGAGTCCCCTTTGTCCCCACGTCCAGCTCCTTCCGGCCGTGTGTGCTGCGGCCCTTTGCAGCGCGTGTGGGTCCCGGCCCTGGAACTTGCTGGGAGAGCTGACCCCTTTCTTCTGCTTCCAGAAATACCGGACTCGGCCACACGGCCCTCTGTCCGCAGCGGCCGCAGGGCTCCCGGGTGCCCCTGTCTGTGACTTCGCCGAAGGCCCACCCCTGGGCCCCAGGTCTTCTGCTGCGGCCCCGTGAGCCGCCGCTCTGACCGCCCACACCGCCCCCTTCCCCGGGGTCCTGCCTGTGGCCATGTCCCCTGCACTGTGGGTCTGCCTGGGTGTCGTGCAAAGAAGCCCCTGTTCCTCCCTTGGCGACCGGCCTCGTCCCCTTGGCAACTAGACTCGCCGGGCCAGTGGCCCCGTTTCCACAGAGCGCCTCTCTGGGACACAGGACCCCACTCACTGTCAGGGTCTCAGCCCCAAGAACACTGGGTCCGGCCCGTCTGGCAGCCTTGCGGCCGAGGCTCTGGGTTATTGGGACGAAAAGTGAACAGAATCGGTTCATTCACTGTCTTTTAATAAAAACCTCCCACGTGACGCTCTGGAAAGAAGTCCTGCCTGCAAGGCAGGGTCCCTGCAGCCCCTTCCCTCCTCTTCCTCTCCGGCCGCGCAGCCCCCAGGGGCTCCACGTGCTCTTCCCCCCAACCCTCATGGAAACCGCCTCGCCCCATTCCCAGCCTGTCCGAATGCGTCACGAGCGTTCAAAGGCTGCTCCGCAGGTTTGCACCAAAAACGCGTGAAATTTGTGAGCGCTGTCAAAGTCTGCCTTTTGGCGAGTGTGAGGGGCGCGGCCGGGGCCCTGCCCCTGGAGACCCTGGCCTGTCGTTAAGCTCACCCCGGGGTCCACCCACCCCCTCGGTCCCAGTCAAATCTTCCAAGGTGAAAGGCAGCAAAGCGCTCGGTCCCCTTCCACGTGACATGTGGGGCAGGTGGCGGCAGCCGTGGCGTCACAGAGGACCTGTCACGCTCTCACTAAATGCTGTGGTGCCCAGGTGCTTGCAGGCGCCTCCGCCCACCTGACTCTCCTGACAAACCCCGAAGCAAGCCAGGCAGGCGTCTGCGCTTCGAGAAGGGGATGTGGAAGACAGATGCCGTCGCTGTGACTTCCTGCTGCGCTGGCGCCGGGGTTTCCCCCGACCAGCCGCTCTGCCCGGGCGCCTTCGGGTGAAATAGCAAACAGAAGTCCCAGGAAGAGAAGCCCTCACTCCCGAAACACGGCCCCTTCATTCTGTGAGCCAGACACAGCATCGAAAAGGCGCCTGGGGCTGGGGCTGGGGCTGGACATCCCCTGGGTTTGGAAGGACCCCCAAGGTGTGAAAGGACCCGCAGGCTCACCCTGTGACCCCAGGGGTCGGGCAGAGTCTTCCCTTACCTTAGAAGGGGTGTACACCAAAGGTGGTTGTCGGTGGCCCCTCCTCCATGGCTTTCTGGAAATGGGGGCATAGAGGGACCGAGTGACAAGGAGCTGAGGCAAGCTTCCCGCAGGCTCAGCAGGACGGCGACACCCCGACAGCACTCAGACAGAGTCCCCGAAGGGCTGGGTGACACCTGGCTGTGGAGTGAGGGCACCAAAGGCCAGGTGGAGGCCACAGGTCCCACAGAGAAGTCTCATCAAAGTGGGAGCAGAAGAGAGAAGTAAAATGAACTTGGAGGACAAACCAAACCGTCAGAACAAACTGACAATAAATCAAAAGAAGCGTTATCTCCAGATGGAATTAATTCTATAGAAGACAATGACCTGGAGGTCAGGAGGTCCAAAGGAATAAAGGCTCAACTTCTGTTATGAATTAAAGACACTCCTAAGCAAAACTGGTCTAAATTACTAGATTACTGGTGACTATAGAAGCCAGTTGGAAATTTGAGGAAGAGA
>PVKU01002573.1:0-73568 GCA_004027475.1 Anoura caudifer | reverse complement strand
AAATGCTTGTGCTCAGCTCATTGTTCAAAGGAAAGAATTTCTTATTATAAAAGACCGAAAATAATCTCTAAACAATCACAACAGGGCAGGAAGGAGTTTTCAATGAGTAGTCACAACGAGGTCAGGAAGAAAGTGGAAATACCAAGTAACTTTAATCGTAAGCAGAAAACGCCAGTTCTCTGGGTCAGGAACGCACAGGTCCCTGCCCAGGGGCAGAAGCGAAACCTTTCGGGGGGACCCCGCCGCCAGAGCAGCCAGCAGTCCGGGAGGCGGCAGTGAGAGGGCCAAAGTAACAAAAAGCCAAAAAATCCACGGAAACGGTTCCCAACGCACCAGTCAATAGCAGCCATGACTGCGACTGCCTTAAACTAAAGCCATCGAAAGACAAGCGATCAAATTAGATGTTCAAACGCCTGGCTGAGGCTACACCTGGAACACAGCAAGGGCCGAGTGGTAAGTTACGCCGTTTAAATCGCTAGTGAATGTAAACTGGTGTAGACGGCGTACCGTGAGGGCCACCAGAATACGAACGGAACAGTAAAAAGAACGTCCCGCCCCTACGAATACGATAAAACCGCAACTTGGTGCCCCTGGTAACAAATGCATGAAGCAAGAGACGAAGACGGAAGCCTAAGGAACGGACTTATAGTAGCAGGAGGTTTTAACACTCCCCCTCCGTCTGCGCTGAAACGCAAGCCGCCCGCCGAGGTCGGTCTGGCCTCAACACGTCGCTTCCGAGCTCCGTTCCGATGGACAGACGGTCACGGACGGCGGACGGGTTCACGCGAAGATGCCGACGTGAGCGCGTGGAGGGTGCACCTCAGAGGAAAGCCGGGGACGGGAGGACAGCCGGCCAAGGCCCCGCCTCCGCGGACAGGGCAGCCGAGGGCCCCCGAGGGCACCGGTCAGGCTGCGGAATGAGTCACACGCCCCACCATGAATACCCCGGCCAGCCAAACACCCGCAGATGCCGAGTGCTCTCTGCTGCGGAGGAAACAGACTCCCGAAAACCGCAGCATCTTCGCCTGACCCTGGCCCTCCTGCGATCTCTTCCTCTGAGGTGTCGTTTCTCAGCCAGGCAGGGCGGCGGCAGCACTGAGTCACCTGCAGATGGACCCACGATAGAGCTCGGGGGTAAGAACCTACGTAAGCCCTGGCAGGTGTGGCTCAGCGGACTGAGCGCCAGCCTGCGAACCAGAGGATCGCTGGTTCGATTCCCAGCCGGGGCACGTGCCTGGGCTGGGGGCCAGGTTCCTCGGTGCAGGAAGTGCGAGAGGCAACCACAGGCTGATGCTTCTCTCTCTCTCTCTCTTTCTCCCTCCCTTCAGCGGGCGTCCTGCGTGGTGGGGTCTCAGCAAGGCCGAGTCTACGAAGGAAAGAGAAAGCTGAGGTCGCAGGTGAAAGACCAGGCAAGCAATCCTTGCAACGAGAACCGGCTTTAAACTTCGGTGGATGTTGTTTCTTCTCCGAGCCTCAGTTGCTTCCTCTGTAAATGACACTGAACTAACAGAATTTATCTGTA
This sequence comes from Anoura caudifer, assembly GCA_004027475.1. Lineage (NCBI taxonomy): Eukaryota > Metazoa > Chordata > Mammalia > Chiroptera > Phyllostomidae > Anoura > Anoura caudifer. Next base: position 72,046 of record PVKU01002573.1, on the reverse strand, counting down.
GCGGAAATTTGCAGACGAGCAGTGCGTTATCGACACATAGTATCCGCTTCATAAGTAGAAGAATGCACTGTTGCCAATAATAGCGCAACAAATACCCTTTTTAGCTTAAGATAATGTGTCGCTTTGACCGTGAGCATTTCTCTGCGAGGTAGAAGCCGACCTCATTTTGGCTGAGCCCTCTGTGTGCCCCTCCTTGCTGTGAACAGCCCGGTCTGTCTGTCTAGTTTGCCGCGGCCGCCGTCGCTGGGACTGTGCGTCCCCGCAGACAGTTACCGAACCGGCGGCGCCCCCTGCGCGGCGCTCCTGGTCGTGAGCATCCGGCTGTCAGCTCTCTGTCACCCGGTGTTCAGGACTCAGAACTGCAGCTGTTGGAAGATTCAGAATCGTATTCACTAGAACTCAAATTGTAAGATTGAAACAGATACCTGGTTATATACATTATTACGATTATACAATGGAAACACCTATATACGTGTGTTACATACACGTACATGCTACTAAGCTCTAGTGTGCCTTCTAATGGGTTCGAGAGAATTGAAACACCGGGGGTTAAATTCAGAAAATAAGGGAGGCAAACAGCTGCGGATCTTGTCAGGAGAGCAGAGTCGGACGCGGCCCAGGGCGTCCTGGTACGTGGAGATGGAAGGTGTAACCCCAAAAGGTTACCCTCCTGCCGGGGTTCACTAGTTCCTGTTTTGTCCACCGGACCCCAATTTTCCATCCGGCCGATCGGGATGGGCCGAAGGAGATTCGCGAGCGAGCGAGCGCGGGCGTCACTCGTGGTTTCGCCTCCGCTCGGCCAGGACAGCGACGCGAGAAAATCCCCAGGTGTGTGCTCCCACGCCTTCCAGCGAGTCTCACTGGTGCGTGAGACGGAAGCGGAGATCGTAGGGGCAACGTGAAGGTCACGTGTCCTACTCGGCGTCTTTATCATTCATGATGCTGACGTTTCCTGAGAACACCCCTGGGACCTCAGGGTATAACCCTGCACCCACCCATTTTCCCAAGCAGTCCCCTGGGCTCTCGGCACGGCTGCATTCCTTCCGCTCAGGAAGCCTTTCCGGAAGGGCTGTTGCCTCCCTGGGCTGCAGACACCGAGGGGCACAGAGGCCAGGACAGGCCCCAGGGCGGGGGGGGGGGGGCAGGGGCGGCGGCAAGTCTTCACGGTGTCCCCGGGTGTTCAGGGCTCCCCCTCGCCTGCCAGGCGCTGCAAGGGAGCGTGTGAGAGGAAGGGAAGCGGGGGCACTCCACCTGGCAGGGGGGGGCACCACCCCCTACTCCCACCAGCATCGCTTTTATAAAGTCTGGTCCACAGACCGAATTTCTTAGGAGTTTACTAGACAACATGCGCTGTTCCTTGAAAAATATTTGAACACAAGCTCCTGGAGCCATGCTGGGTCCACGTTCCCAGCAAATGCAGGTGTGGGCACGTCCCCTGCACAGGCTGGGTGGACAGGAGGGCGGCAGGAAACAGTGGGGTAGCACCAGGACACCCGTCGTGCCCACCCTGGCGTCTCCCCGGGGAGCTCGGTCTCTGCCTGCGTCCCGCGGCCTCCCCCTCCCCCAGCCCCCAGGGCGTCCAGACCAGCTCATGCCCAAAGGGGGCATTTCCACAGGTGAGGGAGCGGGTGGAAAGGCGAGGACATCGCCTCACCGCCCAAGTGTGCGCCCCAGCAGCCAGCTATGCCCAAGACACGCTGCCGTCTCCCCTGAGTGGCTGCAAGGGACAGAGGGGCCTGCTCAGCAGAGGGCCCGGCGTCACCGTGTCTGTGCCGCGTGGAAGAGGGAGCATGCGGGGCCGGGGGTCTGGTGTCCACCCAGCGGCGGACAGTCCCCTGCCCTCCCACCAGGCTCCCTGCCGGCCTGACTCCGCAAGGGCGCTGACCGGTCTTCTCAGGAGCCACACCAGGTCAGGAGCGGCTGCACCTGGTCCTCCCGCCGGAGCTGACGCTGGGGGAGAGTTTCAGGAGGCGGAAGCTCAGGGTGACCTGCCCGGGGGGCTTTGCCCTCATCATCCACCAGGGGCCGGCGGGCTCACCAGCCCGGGGGCGGCCGAGATGCAGGCTGGTGGCGCTGACTCCGATCCTCATGAGGAACCTGTGCAAAGTCACCCACGCACCAGCGTGTGGGTCGTGGCCTCGTTCACGGCAGAAAGACACCATCACTGCTTTGGCGTCTGTGAAACCGTCCCAAAGCTGCCGCCCGGCCCGTGCCCGCCACGCAGAGGGCAGGCGGCAGAGGGGGCGCTCGCTGCCCCGACGGCGCCGCCATCTCAGCGCTGAAAATCCGGCGCCTGCTTCCTCAGCGTGTGACGGTCCCCGGTGCTGGTCGATGGCCTCCTGGCAACTCCGCTGACACAGGGGCGGCGAGGAATCGCTGGCTAGAGGCCCAGGTCCCCAGCGTGGGTCTCTTCGGAGAATGAGCCTGGCAGTCGAGGTGTGTGGGGCGCACGGGACGCTGGGACGTGTGTGCGGGCCGTCCCAAGTGCACCGTTGCCCCCTGGGGTCACCCCCACGGAACAAGACAGCCAGCAGGGCCAGGCACACGCTCCCACACGCCCGGGCACGCATGCTGAACCCCGAGTCACCGAAGGACAGGAAACACCCGGTGTGTGTTCCGTCCGCGGAGTTCTCCCTCCTCTCCCGGTGTGGTTCCCAGCCTTTGGGCATCTCAGCGCCCGTTTCATCACCGTGAATAAATAACACAGGAACATCCTCACACACGCGTGTGTTCTGTTGTCTGCTCACCAGGAGAGGAGGGCAGAGCAGTCTCATCCGTAAGAGATGGGGAAATCACAAAAAACAGGAATTGGACAAGGATGTAAAAAGTCGTGTTTTTTAATTTGTAGGTCTGTGTATCACAAATATGTCCCAGTGACACCATGTTTGAAAGTTATTTCCAGTAAAGCAAATTCGGCTAATTCTTACGAGAGCATCCGGTAGAACTGGCTGAGCGATGTGACCCAATACGCCCTGTTAGGCCAGGGAAGAGGCCTTTCTCTCCCACGGGGTCACCTAACTTTCGTAGCTGCCCCTTCAGGACTGACATTACACTCTGGGTTTTCAGCACCGGGCGACACCCCAGACCTAGCCGACGAGTCATGGTTCCATCGGAGATTCACCCTTTGAAATTACTTCTATGTTAATTGTATATTTAATTTATTTCTCTCTCTACATTTAATATATGTTTGAAAATTTACAGAACAGCCCTTTGGAAATAAGGTAATTTCTCACAAAACACGAAGACATTTTTGATTGGAAAACTTTCTGACGGCTGAGATTACATTTTTGTGATAATGTTTAGTTAAAATAAACAACATTACTTTAAATCGTGGACATTTAAAATACAACATATACCTGTCTAGAGCGTATTTATACATGAATTGCTTTGAAGAATGAATGGGAAAAAACGCACCATGTTTTTTTTCCTTCATTTTGTCAGAAAACTTAATTACATATTTAGAGTTCCTGGTACCATTTGGGTAGAAGTTCTCACGACGCCTATTGGTGACACTTTCATGAAAAAATCAAGGCTCCCCGTTAAGTGCTATTTCACAGCAAAAATGAGAACGTAAGTAAGATAGTCCTGATACCAAGAGATGAAAGCCGTCGCTACACTCGAGCCCCAGGACCAAGAATTCCGGTGAATGCTGCTGCCTTTCACCCACTTGACACGCGCAGCCCCCCCCCCCCCCCCCCCGCGCCAGCGCGCCCCGAGCCCTGCTGGTCGGCGCCTGGAGGCCCGCCGGGGCGGCTGCGCGGCTCCTCGCCTCTGTCCTCATCCAGGCGCCTAACCTCGGTAGCAGCCTGGCCCTTGAGTGTTTGCGTGTGGGCAGTGCTCCAACAACAGACGTTACATTCTTACATTCAGACCTGGGTTGTCTTTTTTCCTACTCACTGGTGGAGAGATAGGTAGGCGGGTGGGTAGGTAAATACAGCCAACAATGGCACGTAGAAAGTCCCAGGAACACATCTATCAGGTTTTTAAATTTTTCTACCCATCCAATTCCCGGGATGTCAACAGCGGATGCTTTAAAACGTGTACTGCTGACCCCATTTCCAGACTTCTAAAAGGCCCCGGGCACGGAAGCGCTGGCTTCCCCGCCCATCCTGCCTGCCAGGCCTCGCCAAAACCCTTCCCACTCCACGCGGTGTCACCACGAGACCGTGCCGTGGCTGTCTCCGAGCCTCAGGACCCATCGGGTCACAGCAGGTTTCGTCCGTGAGACAAGTTGCTTATTCTGCAGTCACGGGGGTCTGAGGGATCAGGCAAGACACCCAAAGCCTTATGAAATGTTTAACAAAGACCTGCCACCGCGCTCACACCGACAGGCCTTCCCAATCAAGCGGCCCAGGCGGTCGCACGGGGGGGGGGGGGGAAGAGACCGCCAGGGCGCCCAGAGAGAGCACCTCGGACGGAGGAACAGGCGGGAAGTCCGTCGCTGGACAGGGTCCGGCAGGTGCAGGGTCATCGATACACCAGCCTCGTCCGTGACTGCGGGGTGTCGTCGGGGGGCGGGCAATGCAAACACGACATCTTCATTCTTTGGTCAGAAACCTTCCCACGAACCCAGAGACGCAGGGAGCTCGGCGTTCTGTCCAAAAACACGCCGTTTCTAAACCGTTGCCTTTGTGCGGTGATTTCTCAGAGAGAAAGGGGGTCATGTCCGGAGCCCATTTCTGTGAAAACAGCCCCGAAGCAGGCACAGGGGGGCTCTCACTCCTTGACACTCATGGTGTTTCCGGAGCGGAGAAACCACGTGACCTCTGTGACCTCTCTCTGGTCGGCGGCTGCCCTGACATTCCACCTGCCCCCTTTGCCCCTCGGTGGCCCGCACTCTGTCTCGGTGACAGGCACAGAGAACAAGGCCGACCCCTCACCTGCAGACCTGCAGGGAAGGGGAAGCCTGAAGGATGCACAGGGCTGGGTGGGCTCCGCCTGGGAGGCCTGGGCTTTGACAAGGCAGCTCGCTAGGCCTCTCCGCGGCAGAGATCACCACGCTCATGCAGTCTGTCCGCTCCTGCAGCGTGGAGACGGGACATGATCCCATCGGAGGCTCTGGCTTCCAAAGGCCTGCGCTGCCAGCCTCCTCCCCTCCCCCGGGCTCCCACACCCCTTGGCTCTCTCTCTCCTGCCGGCCAGGCCGGCCGGCTTGTGAGAACGTGGGGGCTGCAGAGGACAGGAGCCCAAACTCGGTCAGGCAGTCAGGGCGTCCGCCCGCACGCGTTCTCCGTCTCTGCGCCACGACGTTCCCTGACAACAAGGTGAGGACGCAGAGGCTGCCCCAGCAGCTGCTGCCGACGCCGGGGCTTCCAGGCGCTGAGCGCCATCTGTCCACACGCTCGCGAGCGTCTGCAAGGGCCATCGATCAGACGGCAGCGCCGCAGCTGCCTCAGCTGCCTCCCCCGCGGCCGCTGCCTTTCTGGGCGCGCACAATGAGGGCCGGTTCTTCCCTCTGTGCCACGCAGAATGGCTGATTTGATTAAGTCCCAGGCTCTCATTATGCTAGGTAGGGGTGTAGAATTTCAATGATAATCCATAATGCATGACCAGCTTGTCACCATGGCAACATAAATTCAAGGTTACTAGCTCAGGCGCATAATTGGGCGCGCATGGAGTGCTGAGGGAGGGCTGTGAGGGTTCCCGTCAGAGGGAGGGAGCATCCGTCACACGGCGTCTGAAATTGCAAAGCACTCGCGATCAGAGAGAAAAATCCTCGGAGAAAAAAATGTTAATAAAGTAACGACCGCCGTCTAATAAAATTGTTAAGTTTAACCACTTTGGTTTTCAAAGTGTTTCGGCTAAGAAGACTGACATGGGCACCTTGTTAAACGTCGGAGACCGGGGTTCCACCTCCCCCACCAGAATCCGCTCCGAAAGGCGCACCCGTGGCGGTTGGGTCTCCGTGTGACTGACCGATCAGCGTGAGCCCCCGTAATAAAACACACACACACACACACACACACACACACACACACGGTGCGTATGTGCTTCATTTCTGCGTCCCACGTCGGATTTTCCTTAGCTGTGAGACTATTTCTTTAATACAACACTCTGGAGACAACTAAACCTCCTTCCTGGCTTTCAGAGGCTCGCTGTTAAATTTGCCGTGGTGTCCGCTCTGCGTCCCACAGCGGAGGCGTGCAAACCCAGGCGGTGACGCGAACGTGAAAAAGAGCCGAGAAGAGGTGAGACTACGGTGCGTTGTTCGCTCGCTCAACCACGAGTTCATGTTGGTATTTATAATTATCCCTCATGGCAACGTTGCTCAAAAGGACACGGCTAATAAAAATCCCACACAACGTAAAATGCAGCTCTACGCAGGGGCTTCATCCTGGACCAAAATAATCACGGGAACGGCTCGCGTGGGCGCCTCCTTTGCCGGCGGAGTGGAACCGGGCGCGGTGGTGAATGAGTTCCGCCCAGGCGGCTGGGTGGGGGCTCGGACTGTCCCTGGGGGGTTGGGGGGGGCACCAGGGCTCAGCGGAGGTTCCTGTCTTCTCCCCATACGACCAGTGTTTCCCCGGCTGTTGCCTCTTGGGCTCTGCGATGCTTTGCTCTGTGCACCACTTATTACGATTCTTTAAACGAAACACGACAAAATGTAACCACGTTTCCTTTAACCCCATCACGCCGTTCTGCATGTGTTTTTAGAAGACAGGGTCGCCCTTTGTTTCCGAGCGTCAGCTTGTATTCAGTTCTGCGGAAGAAACGCCGGGTTCGCTGACGGAAACAATAAGAGAATCCCTGCCCGTTCGAGGCGGACGGAGGCCCCCGGGGAGACGGCAGGGTGGGTTTGCACGGACCCCGCAAGGAGTGAGGTTCGACCCCTCCTGCGTTGCTTCCCGTGCGCCGCGGCCCCCACCCCCGTCCTGTCTTGTCAGGTTTTTCCCTATCGTCACTGCAAGACATGCACAAAATGATTATTTTGTGTCTGCTTTCATTGTAAAGGACCTAAAATATTAGCTGAAGTTACAAACGGAGCTAATCTTGGGGATAGCTGATATCATCATGAACACACTGTTTGCCTTGTAGGATTTCTAGTGTGGGTTCAATTACCTACAAAGCCAAGTGAGACTAGAGGATGTTTGAAAAGAAATAGCGGAGCTTTATTCCAATTAAGATCGCATCCCTGGGATCTTTGCGGTTTTTAAAGCAGAAAATAAAAGGGGGGAAAAAAATCAAAATCAGATGACCTAATCCCAGAATATAGATGTAATTTTCTGTTTTTCACGTTGCGTTTAATCATGCTAATGGCTGTGTCCTTTGGATTTTTTTTTTTTTTTTTTAATGAAGATACGTTGTGTGATGCAACTTCGTTTGGAATACGCGGGAGATTCGTTCTGAAAGAGCTTGCTCACAAAGCCCCGTCTGGAAGTGAATTCAGATCCGGCAGCTCCGATGAGAGGCAGGGAGAGAAGGAAAAATGCCCGCCAGGGGGGGAGGGGCGGGGCTGAAGGAAGAGGTTTGTTGTCCCGACTGAAATATAAGAGACTTTCGGGAGGCAACCTGCATGAGGCTGGGCCAGCTGCTGCTGCGGAAACCCATCGCTCCGGAGACAGAGCCCCATTTCCCATGGGACGGTCAGTGAGGCGCAGCCAGGCCTGGGACGGAACACCCAGACTGGGAGGCTGTGAGCCTGGCTGGATTTGGAGAGCCTTCAAGGCGATTTGAAATGTTGTTATTTGAGGAGTGTGTCTTTAGTATGTTAGTTTTATCTCTGGAAATCAGCACTAATATTTGACGAGGTCTGTCCAGAAAAAGTCCGGCCATTGTTAACGTAAGGAGAACGGTTTGGGTGACACCGATGTGACCTGGCAGCCAAGGAGAGCGGACGGGAACGCCCATGTGAGAACAATGACGACTTCACTGTGCTGGCCGGTGGGGGTGGCAGATGCCGTTGAGTGAGTGTGTGGCCCTTGCATTTGAAATGGCTGAGCGAGCAGAGGAACAAGTCTGCATCAAACTTTGTGTTAGATTTGAACATTCTTGTGTGGAAGTTATTCAGACGATTCAGGGGCTGCAGCTACGGGCACCTGGTGACGGGCAGCTTCATCACGACAACACACCTGCTCACGCATCACGTCTTGGGCAGTTTTTTGGTGAAGCATCAAAGCACCCAGGTGACTCAGCCCCCCTACAGCCCCGATTTGGTGCCCTGCGACTTTTGGCTTTTCCCAAAATTAAAATGACCCTTGAAAGGGAAGAGATTTCAGACCATCGATGAGATCCAGGGAATATGGCAGGGCAGGGAGAACAGCGTGAGGTCCCAAAGGGCCTACTTTGAAGGGCACTGAGGTGTCGTTGTCCTGTGTACAATGTTTCTTGTATCTTGTATCTTCTTCAATAAGTGTCTCTGTTTTTATATTACAGGGCTGGATACCTTCTGGACAGACCTCATATTCCGATTTAAAGCATACTTTTGGCTCTTATTAAAACTTCTTTTGCTCTGTACGCTCATTATAACAAGAACAGAAAAAAGTTGTGCTCTGCCTTAGACCACAGTGACGCGTCGATAACACAGGTTTCCTTATAACCAATATCGCAATGTTTTCTTAAAAAAAAAATCAACATCGATCCGCAAAGTTTTCTGTTTATCCAATTAGAGACAATGAACATATTATAATATGAATTAGTCTTATGTCTGTATGGCCTCAAAGTTTTCATCAATCTTCATAAAAATATCTAAATTTGCAATTTAAAAACACGCAGCATTTTTCACCTTTAACAAGCCACAAGCCGATACTAGTCAATCATTCCAAGTCTGGAGCGATTCCGAAGTGAGCACGTGATAACTATCTGTGAGCAGAAACGTGTCAGATCTGTAAACGTGTGGCGGCAGAGTGAGATGAAGGGTCTCTGAGTGTGACAGTCGGGAAGCCGCCTCCGCTATTTCGGCGTGGATTCCGGGAGCAGCTCGGGCCGCTCCTGGGGTCCGCTCGGTCCGCAGGGTTGGGCCGGTGTCCTCTGGCCCAGGCTTCCAGGGGTATGCTGGTGGCTGGGTTTTTTTTTTTTGTTTTTTTGTTTTAAAGATTCTATTCATTTATTTTTAGAGAGAGGGGAGAGGAAGGAGAAAGAGAGGGAGAGAAACATCCATGTGTGGTTGCCTCTCATGAGCCCCCTGCTGGGGCCCTGGCCTGCAACCCAGGCATGTGCCCTGACTGGGAATCGAACCTGCAACCTTTCGGTTTGCAGGCCCACGCTCAATCCACTGAGCTACACCAGCCAGGGCTGGTGGCTGTTTTTAATCACTTTGTAGCCGGTGTCTTCCCCCTCATCCGTTAGCTACCTACACTTCAGAACAGACAATACTGGTTACAGTTGAACACAATTTGTTGTAAAAACCTGTCAAACGTGTTTTGTATTTTCTGTGTCTGTGATAAACTCTGGCACCCAGCTGCCCTCTCTGAGGTGTCCTTTCCTACTACGATTTTTTGTCAAGTTTCTAAAGTGAAGTCACCGAGCACAGCGACCCCAGCGAAGGTCTCACACTCCAGTTAACGTGAAACCTCTGTCTCGGTCCCCACCCCCATGTGTGAGCACACGCAGCTCACACGTGCACATGCGTCGTCTCTGCGTGTGTGCAAATCTGAGGGCGTCGTCACTTTTCCTTCCAACCCACGGCAGACGTTTCTGGGTGCGTCTTCTCTTCTGTAAATTCTGCGTCCGTCTGATGCGGAGCTGAGGGTGCCGCCGTGAGGACCCCTTTGGGCTCACGCCTGTGTCCATTTCTTTCCCGTTTCAGCTGGGCACAGTGGCGAACGGTCCCTGACCCTCCCTTTCCCGTGCGACACTCAGGCTGACCTCTCCAGCGTGGCTCCCCGTGGCAGGGGGCGACAGGGGGCACTCACTCACCATCGTACAAAATGGTGGTGGGCGTTCCTGCGGACAAGCATCAACCGAAAATCGGACGCTTTAAGCTCAGCGTTCGGAAATCACGGAAAGGGCCACTCTGTGTGATGATCTCACGAGGACCACATTGTGGAAACACATTGAAATCGCTAATCAGTATCTATCCGACAAGGGCCAGGTGCGCCCGCGCGAAGTGCGGAAGTGAACTTGGGACGGAAGGAAGTGGGCAGGGAGGGCAGGAAGGGTCTCGTCCATCCCGTCACATGATCGCCAAGTGTAAGGCTGACATTTAAAATCCTCCCGAGTAGAGTTTACTCTCCGGCACCGAACGACGCTGCGTGTCCGGCTGGACACCTGGCTGCATGCAGCACGTGTGGTCTGGGAGGGGCTCCGGAAGGTTATCCGCATCGTCACCCACCAAACATTTGAGCTCATTAGGTTGACCCTTCCCACGCTGGCCTGCGATTTGTGTGTGAATGTTGCTAGCGAGCAGCGACTGGCGGTCCCGAGGGAGAGCCGAGATTGTCTTTCTGACCAGCTGGGGTCGTTAATCAATCCAGCTTCCACCTCCTGGCACCGTGCAGAATAAAACCAACATGTCACATCTTCCACTGCCACTCTCATCTTAAAAAAACAAAACAAAACACTCTGTCCTCTTGCTGAAAGGGAAGAATTCAGTGTCTTCAAATATTCCTCGCTGAACTTGGGGCTCCTACGAGTATGTTCAGGATCAGCACATTGGAAACGGCTAACCCAACCTTACACGTGGAGATGCTGTAACATCGGGCTGAATCCGTTTTGATTCTTTCGCAAGCCAAAATTTGTTCTTCCACCAAGTGACTGCTTGATGGCAGCTTGTCTACTTCCTAATGACATTAAAACACGAACCGCAGAACAAATGAATAAAGATGACTCCTGATTAATGCAGCATCAACTCTGTCAGACGCAGACACGTCTGGTCTTCCGTCCCTCCTCCCCTCCCCCCGCCCCCGGCCTACCAGCCACAGCGCCGGCTCCGCCCCGGCATCTCCAGGGGCTCGTGCGCACCTGTGACAGGTCTTCCCGGTTACAGTCACGCAGAGGACGGGAAGGAGACCTCCACCAACGGATCGCACCAGGTGCGTCCCCACGAATTTATCCATCACCTTTCCTCCACAGATTCACCTGCCAGCCGCTTACCTGTTTTGTGTGGTGGGGGATGCCTGGGTTTTGGGTGGCATCTGGAACAGGGTGGACTTCTGATAAGGTATAACCTGTATTTTCATAAGAAACTAAGTATTTCGCCAAGAACAGGGCACTTCCCAGGGGGGCCTTCGTTCTGCCTCCTTCGCCGAAGCATAAAATACATCACAGGCAGACACTACAATCTGCACCTAAATTTTGCATTCACCGGCAAATGAAGTTTTTGTGATTCTTAAAGAGCAAAGATCCACACTCGAATTTGCAGGCGCTGGAGCAGCTTAGGCACCGAAGCATCAACGTCTTCCTGCCGCTAAGGTTCCAAAATAGGCCACTGGAATCCTGTCCCGGGCTTGGGCTTTGCTCACGCATGAAGGCGGTGTCCTGCCACGGTGAGATACTGAGTCCCCATCACGGTGCCCGGCGTGTGTCAGATTCCGTAAAAATCGGTAAGTGAACAAACCATGACTCAGCCGTGTGCGTTTGCGAAGCACCACAATTCTGTGACCGAAAATGCTCCCAACTACATCTCCCCTCGCCCCCCATTTCCTCTGGCCCATCTCCTCCCCTCTCGCCGATACGGAAGCCGGGGGCCCAGGCTCTGCAGAGGCCCCAGCGGACTAGGGTTCCCGTGTTTCCCAGAAGCAGGGCGGGGGGACGGGGGAAGGGCCGCTGCAGGGTGAGGCAAGCGCGCTGGGGCCGAGGGCTCTGCCCTTCTCCGAATGTCCCCCGTGGGTGGGCGGGCGTCGGCGACGGTTCAGGGCGAGCCCTTCCAGTGAGGCAGTCTACCGCATGGAGCTCCGGTGCTCTGCCTGGAATAGCTTCCTTCGGGGGCGCAGTCCTGTGACCTGGAGGTCCCTGAGGGCCAGAACACGTCTGTGAGGTCCTTCCCCGAACCGCCTCATATCCCGTGTCAGCCGGGGCTCAGATCCCGTGCAGGGTGACGGAGGGACACGGGGGCCCCAACCCTGTGGGGCTCCCCAGCGAGTTTGGGGCTGCCGGGGAACGAAGACCCAGGCCGTGCAGCTGGAAGCCGAGAATCCCCCCTGGTATGGAAGACGGCTCTGTAGGAGCCATGGGGCCAGGGGAGGAGGGGCAGGGGCAGGAGGGAGGCTCAAGAGAAGAGCGAGGTGACAACTGGGGGTGTGGGGAGCACCCCGTCCCTGAGACAGCAGCTCACTGTTGCCACCGCAGGGCAGGAGGGCAGGGCGAGTGCCGAGAGCAGGAAACAAAGGCGGGAGCTGGGGGGAGACGTCTCCTCCGTGCACAGGAGGGGTCAGCAGCCCGTCATCGGGAGGGAGCCAGGGCTCATCCCAGCCCTGCCCAGGGGGATGGCAGAGCTGGCCTGGGTGCCGCCCGCACGGTCCTCGGGGTCCCTGATGCTGTCCAGGGGACGCCGCAGCAGCCCTCGAAGACATCCTCACTGGAACACGTGTGTGCCCATGTTCTTCACCAAGTAAATCTTGAAGGGTCTTCAAACTTGAAGAAAGCTGGTGTCTCCCGAGGTGACCTCTAGGTCCCCTTCCAGTCACAGCCCTATCAGGCAGGGGCGCCCCACAGTGAGCAGAACCTCGCTGGGTCCCCGGCGCCTTGCAGAGGCCCCTCGGCCACCTACCAGCCTTGCCACCACGCGTGTTCCACTCTCGTGTGTCTGAAAACACGGACTCTCAGAACCACAAGTGTTTGCACCCTTCGCAACTGCCGTGATGCAGGAAATGCGTGAAAAATTCATTTTACTGTCTCTAAATGAATAAAATATTCCCCCGTGTGTTTTGCTTCTAAAACTATGAACACCGAGCCTTTAGCAGCGATACCAAATGAGTGTGCTCCTAGAATTTCGGATTTGGGCTGCTCCGGCGTTGCCGCGTGAGCCAAGAAATCTGGTCGCTTGACTACCTGGTGTCCGTGGGTTTGGACCAGCAACACTACCGAAGGCACTGATGTCCTGCCGGCAGCTTGGCTCCGGGGGGGATGTGGAAAGAACATTCCTCCCATGGGGACAGCAGTTGTTTTCCGTCGTGGCGCGGTGAGCTGGCGTGGGGCTGGGTTCAGGCTTCTCTGTGGGCTATTCCCAGGATCCCCCAAAATTGGTGGCCCTCTCTTGTACTGACCCAACGCCCTCCAGACCTCATCACCTCAGCTTCATTGTCCCTTTGCTCCCACAATGTCCCTGTGAGAAGCACCAGACACATGTCCCGACACGCGCTGACCTTCGCGTAGGTTCCAAGGTGACTCGTCCCGGGAGAGCGTCCCCAGGTGGCTCCCAGGGACGGCTCATGGCAGAAATCACAGTGTTCACGCTGCTCCATCCCAGCGAAGGTGCCTGCACCCACCCCCTCCTGCAGGAGTGCGGACGTCCCCAACCCGGCGCCCGGGGCTGAAATTCTGTAACTGGATCCATCACTCAGGCAGCGGTCACTGGGCACCCAGCGCTGGAGGAGGGGGCTTCCGGGAGCTCCGTGCAGACCCTCCTGGCCGGCGAAGCGCTGCTCTGTCGTCTGTGTGCCCTGGCATCAGAAATGCAGACCCCGGTGTCCAGCCCGCTGGCTTCTTCCCTGTGATAATTCTTGAAGTGACTCCTGTTTTACTGGGTTTACAAGGCTCAGTTGAGAAGTAAAATGTTACAATGTCCTAAATATGGAAACCATAAACACCAACGTCTAATGAAAAAATTGTTACAGAGAAGAACGAAAACCGAGTTTGAACGTCGTGGTTCTCGAAAGGTAAACAGAGGTGTTGGGGTCGCTTCTAAACAGGGGGGTTCAAAGTGAATTTCAGCCTCTTCCTGGCCGACTCCTTCCTGTGTCCTATTACACAGTCCTGAGTAGTTAAGTGGTTTTCTAGCATGACCCGGTTCCTAGTCCCTGGCAGTTTTCTTGGGTGAGGGCAGGCACAAATGGCACAAAATTTGAAATCTCTGAAAGCAATTGTTACCAGGATAGATTTCAAAGTGCAAAGTCTTCACTGAATGCGCTCTGACAAGTTTCCCTCTCGGTCATTCCCTGGGTGCTGGGCAGATGGCCAGCCCGAGGGGTGTGATTCTCCTGAGGGTCAGCAGATTTACTCATCACAGCAACCGCTGGGGGTCCAGGCCTTTTCCTCTCTCGTTAAAAAGCAGGGGCATCTTTTCTACGATCTTGGAGAACTAGAAGAACAAAATCCAGGTTGACTTCTCACTCAAAATCTAGAGGGGAATCAGATAAAGGGTTGAATACCACCCTGTACAGGGTGGGCTTTGATTATCAAGATGGGAGAAGCTTCTGACACAAGAAACCAAATCCAGGACCAACAAAGAAAGACCCACTCAACTACAAAACTGAATGGCAAGGGACGGGTTGGGAGACGATACCTAAAACATTTAAAAAAGGCAGCACCTGCCCTGGCTGGCGTGTCTCAGTGGATTGAGCACGGGCCTGTGAACCAAAGGATCGCAGTTCGATTCCCAGTCAGGGCACATGCCTGGGTTGCAGGCCAGTTCCCAGCAGGGGACACATGATGTTGATATTTCTCTCCCTCTCTCCTTCCCTTTCCTTTCTCTCTAAAGATAAAATAAATAAAACCTTAAAAAAAAAATAAAACAGGCAGCACCTGATACACCCAGTGTGTTTAAAGGGGTCTATCTACACACGAAGACCAACTCAGAGAAACTGAGCAAAGAATAAGAACAGGAAATTCACAGAAGAAAAAGAATAAACGCACGACAATGCGCTCAGTCTCACTAGTCGTCATGGAAATGCCAATTAGAGAATAAATTTACATAACACGTAGACACAGACCCCAGTGTGGTGACAGCCAGAAGGAAAGTGGGTGGGCACAGGAGGGAAGGGCAGGGAAATGGGCGGGAGAGACACTTCGCTCGGGCTGATGGGCACACGGTGCGTGTGCAGGTGTTCTGTTGAGTCGCACACTTGAAGCCTGGATGGTGCTGCAAACCAGTGTTGCCCCAATCAATTCAACTTAAAATAGAAAATAAAAAGGCACAATTCATTGGCCTGTGAGACTTGCAAATTGCCATCTTTAGCAATGACCAGCCTTGCGGGGGGGCGGAAATAAGGAGGGGACTGAGGGAAGGCTGTCATTTTCCATTTGATAAACTTCCGAACCGACTGCATCACTTTATAAGGAGAACATGCGTGGCAGCGTTTTCTGGTGGTGATTGTGTTGAGTTTATTTTCCGTCACGCCTGGGTCGGAAGCGGTCACAGAATCAGGCGGGGGTCACAAAACCTCAGCCCCATGGCAATAAGCTCTGGAGCCTAAAAACTCGTTAACAACCTCTGAAACGTCTTAGAAAGAATCAAAACTGCCCGCGCCCTTCCAAAGTGAGTCGAACCCAATCTTTGCAAACCACCTATTGGTAACTGTCCTATCTGAGCAAACATTGCTTTGTTCGTGGAAAAGCAAACAGATGAGCATAAATGTGACTGGAAGACCTCAGCAGCAAGCAAACACATTGACCCCAAACCTCAGAAAAACCCAGAAGAACCTACCTCAGAGAAAAGACGGAGGGAATTGCCCACTGCAAAAAGTTTTCGAAGATCCTGCCTTTCTTGGCGGAGCGCGGGGAGTTTTGGCGAGCGTTTGACAGGAGTACGGAGCCTGGAGAATTGGTGGTGATGAAGCGACCGGGAAGAAGATGTGCTGGTGACAAGAGGAGCGGCCGCCCAACGAGAAATTCGCAGCAAAAGCAGCACAGAGACCGACGGACAGGAAGGAGAAAAATCAGCGCTGTAGACGCTGGACTTGAATTCTGCCTTAGCGTTCAGAACGGACTCGCGCTGCCGAGGTTTGTGTCGAAAACTGGATGACAAAAGCGTCCTCGCCTCCACGTGCACTAAAATTTATATTTCAGAATAACCATCAGAAATGGGCTCCGGTCTCGTCGCAACCTATAAGATACTCTCACCAGCTCCAGTACAGCTGCCCCCCCGCCCCCCCCGCCGTGGGGAGAGTCTTCTCAAAATTAACTATTATCAAAAATTAAATAAGGTCTTGCAGTTGGTCGACGCCACGTCCAATCACATCAGGTGAAAATGTGGCTGAAATCGTCAATTCTGAGGGTCCAATAAACACATTTGCCGGGGAGCGAGCCAGAAAAACGTTACGATCCAGTTTATTGCATTGACGGAGTATCAGTCATGGTATCGCGTGTATGTAATTGCGGCACTCAAGTATTCTTTTCTGCAGTGCAGAAGTTCCGTTACTCGTTGATCTCCGTCACTCATGAGCGATAACGCATTTTCAAAGGACAAAGCTTTGGACCTCTGTCTAAAGCCGCTCATGTCTACTCCCCCTGTTCTTTTTTTCGTTGCAAGATACTTTGATTTACTTGCAGGTAAAGGAGACCCCTGCTCTTCGAACAAAGACTGACACGCCTTCGTGGTGCGGTGGGCCCCGCAAATGACGTTGTCGGCCCTGGGGAAAGGCTTTTGGCAGAATCCAAGGTGTCAATACCCTGATAAATGAGACACAAGCCCAGCGTAGATTAATTACCAACGATCTGTAACCAGCTTGCAGCGAATTTGTCTGCAGGCAAAATCCCCGCAATGGAGACAGTCTTCATCCCAACAACCGGATCAGTCACTGTTCGTAAAGAGACACACCCAAAATTGAGTGACATTGCCTTTTATTAGGAGGTTAGTGACGAATAACAAGAGTTGCAGCCTGATCCCCCTCTGGGACGTGGTGGGTGAATAAGATCACCCACCGGTCAGCCTGCTGAAGCAGAGGGACGTGTCTTTCCGGGACACATCCAGGTACATTCCGCACCTCACCCTTACCATACCTCTGCCTTTGTTCCCTTGAATTTAGGGAGGACAACGGCTTCCTCAAGTTCAAACAGCTCTTGAGTCACGCGGTGGGGGGGGGGTGGCTCACACCTTATTCTGTGACATTGACTTTGGAATTCGTGCCATTGTGCTCCAGATCAAAATGACGGCTCTCATTTCCATCATCTTCCTCAACATCTCGCCAGGGTGGGTGTCTGCCTGGAGCCAGGAGTTTTCGGAAGGCAAGGCTTGGGAGCGGGGGTTACCCGTGAACTTGGGCAGACTTCTGTTCCTCTCTCTGACAAAACTAAGCAGAAAAAATTGAGAAAGCAATGGGTCCTGGCTTTGCTGATATTCCCACCGAGACACAGGCTGAATTCACCAGATGCACACCCTGCAGGTAAACATTTCTTCCTAAGGCAGGAAGTAGCTGAGACCCAAGCAGTCAGTCCAGTCCAGGTGCATCTTATTGGCACAGATGAGTCTTCCCTCCTCCGTAACCAATCACGATGTTCGCACAGAAACAGAGAGCTCTTTCGTCCAATCATATGCTATTCACTATTGAGTGAACTTGTAATTATTGGGTTGGCCAAAAAGTTCATTTGTTTTTTCCCGTACGATGGCTCTAGTAGCCCTTAGTTGTCTTTAGCTTCATTTGAAACAATTTTGTTAGATTGTGTCCTGACAGCTGTCCTCCTATCCACATGCATTTCAAAAAGTCAAAATCGGTGAATTTGTGTGTAGCCATTTTAATATTGAAGACGGAAGAAAATATGCAACATTTTCGGCACATTATGCTTCATTATTTCAAGAAAGGTCAAAACACCACTGAAACGCAAAGAAAAGACGTGTGCAGGGTGTGCAGAAGGTGCTGGGACGGATCAAACGTGTCAAAAGTGGTTTGGAAGTTTCATGCCGGAGATTTCTCTCTGGACGATGCTCCAGGGTCCGATAGACCAGCTGAAGTTAATAGTGATCAAATCCAGACATTAATTGAGAAAAGCAACGTTATACCATGCAGAGATAACCAACATACTCAAAAGAACCAAATCAGTAGAGTTATTGGTGAAAATGAAACACATGTTTTTTTATTTTACAGAAAAACTATGCTTTTTGGCCAAACCAACCCTTCCACCTGCATTCTGAGGACAATTTCCTTAGTAGTAAAACAGTAGCTTTTTCGTCTTTCCGAATTTGAACACTTTTCCGTTCTTACCACGAGATTGGATGCAGATCAACACGGCCAGCAACTCTGCGACGAAGACAAGGCTTTCTTTTTATAGTCTACTCTGAAATGAGCCCCTCTCCCCCAAAACGAAGTGATTGCTCATCTCAAATAGAAGCACAAGGTCGCACGCTTACTGCATTAGCATTGCAGACCTAACCCCCGTTAACACTTCGCGCCGTGGAAGACAGCCCAACCGAAAGTCTACCTCCATCTCGCCAGGGGGCCAAGTCCCCCCACATAGCGCAAATCCCAGCTTCCTGTGTCCGCTGAGTGTGTCACACGCTGAAGGACACAGGCCTGGCAAGTGACGACCCTGCGCAGGATGAAACGCCCCGGACTTTCAGATCCACGCCTGCCTGACCTAGCGGAACACACCCTTTCATACCGCGGACGACAAACCTTTCATTTCAAAGTAACCCTAAAAACGAGTGTTTCAGAAACTTCCTCCTAGTCACCGAGGACACATCGCAAAGGGATGCAGGTTTCAGATGACACTTCTGGAAAGTCTGAGTGTCCTTTGCTGATGAGTGGCCTTCCCCACTCCTTGCCTGACCGGTGCGAATGTGCACACGAAGAGCCTCGGCACAGCCTAAAGCAGAGGCACTCGAACATGAGAACGGTCTTTATGGTTTATTTCCGCAGGGAATGCAACAACAACTGATTCTCCCATACGTACGTGAGCGTGGTGAACAGTCAGGTTTATCCACTTCATCCGACGTCAGAAAAAACGCCAAGTGAGTCCCTGGAGGTGCAAGAGCCGCAGCTTCGGCGGTGCCAGGGGACGAGAACCTTGGCGCCGTGTCCGCCTCCGCGTCTGTCCGTACCTGTGCCTGCGTCTGCGCAGGGACCCCAACAGAGATGACAGGGTGGGTCACGGCGCCCGTAAGTGACAACCAGGGAGGCATTGGAAGGTCACAGAACATAGCTGACTTTTCCATATTTTCTCTCCAAAGTACCCAGACCTGTAAGAACTCCTGTGTGTAAAATGTAGGTGGTTTTTACAATTAGTATCATTTAACTTTTTATTGTGACATAATACACATTCATAAAAGCATGCAAAACACAAGCGCATAGGTTAACGAACCACTGCCAACCTCCACGCGACCATTGCCGTTAGAGCCCCCCGGGGCCCCCTGGGGCCCCCCGGGGCCTCCGAACCCATGTTCCTCCTTGTTCTAGCACTTTCCAGGGCAGAGCTGCCAGCCTGCCCACCTTCCACGGTGCTCACCTCCTTCCTCGCTTTATAGTCTTACCACCTGTGCATGTCCCTAAAGATTACATTTCTGTTTCGCTTATTTTTGAACTTTACACGAATGACATGCACAACACATTATTTTGCTCCTTGACTTTTTAAAATATATTTTTAACATGATTGTGGCCCACGGGGCCCAGGCTCCGGGTGTGCGCGTGGAACCGCGCTTCCTGAGCTGGCCAGGCTGCGACAACCACTCACGTGTTTCCGGTTGTTCGCGAGTAGTCGGTTATTTCCACTGGATCCGCTGCTTTGATTAACAGGCAACCCAGAAGTGCATCTCTTAATTTCTCAACATAGGTGTATTTTGTTGCATCTGCTTCTGTTATTTATTTCCAGCTAAATGTCCTAACCACCGACACTGCGTTCTGTGTGATACGGATTTTTTGATGTGTGTTGAGAGAGAGCGGTTTCACAGACCAAGGTTTGTTCCATCCTTGGAAATGGGCCAAGTGCACTTGTAAAAAGTGTGAATTGTGCGCTCCGGTTAGAGTTCCCTCCCTCCCTCCCTCCCTTTCTTCCTTCTTTCTTTTTCTTTCCATCAGGTCAGAGTCCCTGATTTCCTTGTTTCAATCTCTCTTTCTTTAATGAGGTTTTATCGCTGGCTATTTCGATTTTTGAAGGTGATACTGCAAATTTCCCCACCGTGAGGGAGGGTCTTCTATTTTCTCTTATAACCGTGCGGGTTACTGCTTGCACGCTTCACGGCCCTGCTGTTGCCGGAGACCTGCAAGCTGCCGCATCCGCCCAGGAAGCTGCACCTTTCACCATCCGAACCATGGTCGCTGCCTCCGTACCCCCCGTCGGCCTCGCCTTCCTGTCGGTTTTGTCCGATGACAACACAGTCACGGGGCTCTTCGGTGGCTGTTTCCTTGGGATGTCTTTTTCCTTTTTTTTATACTTTTAACCTTATGTTTTAGATGTATTTCTCATAAACAACATACAGCAGTTGGGATCTTTAGTAGTCGGGCCTTCTATAATTTTAAGTAGAAGCTCTTACTTGTCACTTCTCACTGGAGCATTGAGCTCATCAGTGTACTTGGATGTTTACTAGAGGTGATTTAGTTCATAGAAGGGCTCGAGTAATGAGGAAATCTGAGTTCAGCGTAAAAAATTAATTCTGCGTGGGATCGTCACGGCATTCATCCAGTATTGACTTGCTGCTCGGTGAGCCCAGAAAATAAATGGAGTGGAGGAGGAGGAAATGGGGTCTGGAGGGAAGACCCCTGTGCAGGCACCATACGGAAAACCCGTCCGAGCAGAAAACACCCACGTTGGGGAGAGCACAGGCGTGAGGCTGGATCTACGCACTGTGAGATTTGGAAAGTAAATTATTTTGGGGACGGTAAATATTTTAATCAGAACATCAACAACTAAATAGCATCATTATAACAAAACAAGAACAGCAATTTCATGTACAAGAGTAAGAGCAGAACACCAAAATAAATAAAACACCTACTTGCAGCCATTCCTAAGAAATGTTTCACTGTAGTGTCGCCAAGGGAGGGATTGAGCATGAAAAATAATTCAGCACCATCCCATATCCCCGTGACAATTTCTAGAGGCTTCCGAGCTATTGAATGGGCTCTGCCCACCTGATCGCCACCCGGTGCTGGCCGGGCCAGGTTCGCTGTTTCACAGGAGAAGCTAACTGACGGGAGGCTGGGTCCTCCCGACGGACCACACCGCCGAGAGTCCGCACACAGCCTTCTTTCGGGACCTCTGCCACCAGGATGTCGGGATCTATTGAAATGCGTTCTTCATGCCTGAAGCCGGCCAAACCACAGGAGCAGGAGAAACTTGAAAAGCCCAGGTGACAGCTCCCTGGCAACCACAGCCGAAGCCGAGCCTGTCAGCACCCCGCCTGCATCTCCGCTTCCGAGCACGTCCTGCGTGGGTGTGCTTGGGTGCCTTCCCTGAACGCCAAACGAGACCCCTGCCGGCGCTTCCGTCTCAGCGAGGGCTACCGAGTCCCGCAAGGCTTAAAACACGCACACGTGTTTTCAGATGGGAGATGATGACATGCCAAGTTAATCATGAAAGGGTTCCTGATAAGATCATTACAAACATTTTTGTATTTCTAACTAAATAATCTTGGCTGGGCTTAGGAAGGAGCGGCCAAATCCAGAGAACGCAGGCCGTGTCCGGAAGAGCTGAGACTGACCTTGTCCTCAGCTGAATTTTGCAGGTGGTGTCGAAACGCACTTTGATTTTGGTCGGTATCTGTAAGAGAAACACTTCCAAAGGCACATTCTTAACGCGGAAAAATTCTTCAGATGCTGCTTTCAAATATAAAAATTATACTTTTCGGCAAGTGTGTATAAAGTCTCATATGTACTTAAATTCTCTTAACCGCCCCCAAAGAAGTTGGAAGCATCCACAATAGTATGAATGACTGATCCACGTCTAGAAATACACGTCGAATTTAAAGATGATAAAATAAAAGTTCCCAGAAGAGCTCAAGTCAGATTTGTGAAACTTTAGGTCGCAAAGATAGCGAAGATAAGGTTCCATTCCCTTGCTCCTGTTCTTGTGGAACGAGCCTGGTCTGGTCTCCCAAAGTCTCACTGTAGAAGGACCCGTCGGTCACCCACGCGGCCAGCCGGGCGCTATGAAAGGCAAGCGGAGAGCTTTGCGGGCTTCTCAGGGGTCACCACAGCCTCTCGTTTCGCCACGAATACTGTTATCAGTCGATTAGATATTTTCTGCTACCCCGTGCAGGAAATCCCACTCAAATGAATTTAAGAAGAGATGTTTAAAAAGAGCCCTGGGGGAAGAGCTCCCCACGGGGTCTCCCCACCCCTGCCCCGGTGCAGACAAGCCGGGGTTTCTGCCCCTCTAGGCTGAAATACTCAAGAAGGGTCTGGGGTGGCCGGCGTCAAGGTACGTTTATCTTAATGAAATCTGCACTGAGCGAGCACGCAAATCCTACCGCACCCTGGATCTGTCCTGTGAAGGGCACCGAGCTTGAGAGGTGGGTGCTGAGCGCACGACCCGAGTCTCAAGGTACCACAGAAGCACCTGAAAAAGTCACCTTGCCACCACGTGACTGAGTGCAGCTGCAAGGCCGTGGGCTCCTTTGCCTCCGCGCGTGGCGTCCCCACCAGCAGCGTGCCCGGGTCCCAAATCCTGTTCCTCTTCGCTAGCACTTGCTGTCTTTTTTTTTTTTTTTGGTAAGAATAGCCATTCTGACAGATACGGGGTGGTGTTTCGTTGTGATTCCAATTCTCGTTTCTGTGATGATTAGTGGCACTGAGCATTTTTTCCATGTACCTGTTGACCATTTGTACGTCTTTGTTTTTTTTAAAGAAATGTCTATTCGCATCCTCAGCCATACTAATTAGATTATTATTATTTTACTGCTGAGCCGTAGGAGCCCCCTTAGATGTTTTTGAGGTCAACCTCTGGTCAGACAGATGGTTTGCTTTCTCCTGCTCCCAGGTTGCCGCTGATGCTGCCAACTGTCTCCTTTGCTGTGCAGAAGTCTTTCAGTTTGATGCGGTCCGATTTGTTCATGTCTGCGTTTGTTGCCAGGTGGAGTCAATTTTAATAACATTTTATTTTACCCAACATATCCAAGATATTGTCACTTCCACGCACGAGTCCTATAAAAGTCAGGGGTGAGGTATTCTGTGTTTTCGGTTTTCTACGAGGTCTCTGAAATCTCGCGTGCATTTTGCACATTCGTATTTTCGTCCTCACCTCACGGGGGGGCTAAACGATTTCTGGTGCTCAGCAGCTGCTGGGGAGCCCTGGCCACCGTACCATACAGCCCAGAGGGAGACGTGCGGACCTATCGGGAGGATTTTAGGCAAATGAGTAAAAAGTGGTGAGATTTCAACTTCAGCTGATTTTCCTGGTGGTGTCAAGAGTATGGGTCCATTGGGGGAAGGTAGTTAAAATAAGCAGAATTTGGTAAGTTCAGCTCACAACCTCAAAAGTAGATGGTCTATGCCTTTGCAACATTTTTCTCCAGTTGTTAATACGTACTGCAATTACATATGTATATTAAAAGCGCTTTACATATTCCTTTATTCTATGGCTCAGGCTATAGTGGAAAGGACCCCAAGAAAGAATCTGTGCACTGTCGAGTTTAAGCACGTCTGTCTACAGACAGTGGGCAGAGTTGGACACACGGAAGGTCCCACGGGGACCTCAGGCCTGACCACCCGTGTCAGGAACTTCCTGTGTGACTCAGGCGCCGGTCGAGCCTGGGGAGCAGCCGGGCCAGCCCCCCACCCGAATCTGCGCCCAGCGCTGCACACGAGTCCCTTTGCTTGGAGCAGCTTCCCGCTCCAGGGCCCCGGGGACAGCCCAATTCTACCACTTGGTGACGGTGGTATTGGGCCAGTTATCGATCTCCTCTTATTCTTGGTTTCCAAACCTGTAAAATAGTGCAATAACGCTCACCTTGAGAGCCCTCACAGCAACAAACTAGGTGTATTCAGCGCCGGCCAGTGCCGGGCATAAGGCAGGCGTTCGAGAAGGTCACCAGGAGCAAAAACAACGGCAGTGGGAAAGTCTAGGGCGTTGGACGTGTTTACAAAAATGTTTCTTCAGGACAAATCTTTGAATGAACAATAATCCATGCGCAATTCAAAGCTTCGTATCGACTGGGAGAGGAGCTAGAAAAGTTCAAAACAATTTAAATTGTATCACATAATGGGGAAAAAATGAACGTTTCCATATGGTGTCAATCCGTGGAGGAAAATGTCACGAGGTTAATAACGACAAGATTTTTCTCAGAAACTGGAAGCAAATTCGAATGGAAATACAAAAGCCGACCCTGTGCAGGGAATCGCAGACCCATTGTCCTTCCTCTCCAGACAGATGGCACCGTCTCGCCCCTCCCCTGCCTCCCTCCCCCGGTCTCTGTGCCACCGTGTCCCACGAGGGATGGCCTGTCATTGGTTTAACGAAGTGCTACCCCTGCCACAGCTGAGCACGTTGTCACACAGAACCCGGCAAACCCACTCAGGGCCCCTCCGGCCCCAGGCACGAGGTTGGAGAGAACCTGCGTCCTTCCTTGTCTGCTGCTGAGGAGCCTCTGCGGGTCCCGCCCGTCAGCTCCTTTCAGGGAGACCCCTGGGCCCCGCCCCTCGTCCTCTGAGGAAGGGGCTTCTGGGGCCGCGGCCTTCGCTCTCAGCCGCTGTGTGCTTCCGCACCTCCGTGGTGACCGCACTGTCCTGAGTCAGCCCAAGTTGGCCACTCCAAGGAGCTGGGCTTTCTCGTATGTGGGTGATGGGAAGGCCGGGTCCGGCAGTCGAGTCAGAGCCGAAAGCCCTGATGGGGCCTGGTCGAGTGCCAGGGGGCCCAGCGGCCCTCTCGGATGGACGGGATCCCTCCCCTCAGCATCTCTGTGAAGGTGAGGGTGCTGCGTGGGCAGGAGCCAAGGTCTCTCTCTCTCTGTTTCTCTCTGTCTCAGTCTCTCCGTCTCTCCGTCTCTCAGGATCTGCAGTAACTTCCTCCCCACTCTCCACCCGCTTCCCGCCACAGGATTTGGAGGTAGCAGAAAGAAAACCTTACACGTTCTCCTTAAGGTGTCACAGCGGGGCATGCCACCACCCTGGGGCACGACAGCGGCAGCCTCGTGGGTCGCCCTGCTTCCTGTGGTTCCCTCCCTCCGAGGCAGGCGATCCATGAGCGAGGTGAGCAAGCGGAAGGGCCCCCCCACCGGACAAGTGTGGCGTTCCATCAGCATCCCCGGTGGACGTGGCCCGCTTCACACCTGTCCCCGCGAGCACACAGCCCTGCATGGGTTGAGCCTTTGGGATTTTTCTGACCGAGAATTCTGGAGTCGGCATGAATAGCGGGGAAGGCAACACGCAATCTTAAAGACCAGCGTTTTCAACTTTTTGAAAGGGTAACTCTTGTGAGTTGCGCAGTGGCCGAAACTCCCGGACAGAGATGGCGAAGGCGCCTCCCTTGCCTCGTGGTGACTGCCAGGTAAGGGCCCGCAGCGCGGACCGAGAGCCGCGTGTCTGCAG
Source organism: Anoura caudifer (assembly GCA_004027475.1). Lineage (NCBI taxonomy): Eukaryota > Metazoa > Chordata > Mammalia > Chiroptera > Phyllostomidae > Anoura > Anoura caudifer. The sequence continues at coordinate 46,781 of PVKU01002573.1, read as the reverse complement.
CGGAAAACACCGCACACGATGAATCAAACTGACCTGGGGGCGGAGCGGCCCTGGGAAGGTCAGGGGCTCTAGAAGGATTCATGTAGTGTTTGGTAGATCACCGGAGGCTCTCTCAGGCCGTGAGCTGCTGAACAGAGAGGGGCCCCACCCCGCGGGACCGCAGAAATCAGTGACGGCGGTACCCAGGTTTCCGAAGGAGTGTCTGCTCGGTGCGATGTTTCGGCAGAGCTGGTGGCTTTAGGGGAGCACCCATGAACTTGGCACCTTTTCTCACATGCGTTTAGCCGTGTGAGTCTGTCTTCACCTCGCATTCACGCCAGATGAGGCTGGGGTCCACGTCTTGCTTCAGAGTTGAAGATCCTCTTTCCCTTAGTCATTGAAGGGAGGCGTGGGCCGACCACGCCATGGTGACGGTGCGGGGAGCGAAAGCAGACGTCTTGGTCGCGGTCCTCGGGGACGCTGAGTCGGCAACACCGCGCAGGGTGGCTGCTTCCCCATCAGCACGGTTTTTACCAAGGAAATGCTGGTGTCTGCCTTCGGTGGGGGGCTATTCAAGGTGGACCCCGCTCGCCACGCTGCTGGGAGCAGGGTTTCCGGCTCCGGCAGAGGCCAGGGAGCCCAGGTGTCGCCACGCGAGCCCAGCGTGGGGCCCACAGGGCAGCCAGGAGCCGCGTGCTCCGGGCCCCTTTCTCCATCGCTGTCCCCTGCAAGTCAGGGGTGACACGGGAATGGAGTGAACTGGCTGGACCAATGGGCACCACGTCCTTGACACCTCGGGGGTGGGCAGGACTTTAGGAAAACTGTGTCATTGTGGTTGAGACCTTGAGCTTTGACACCCTGAGTTTAAAAATCTCTTTATCTCTAAAATTTCCATTGGTGAGCCGAGGTTCTCCCTAAGGTTCCCTTCCCTGTAACGTCGGACCAGAGGCACCCGAGTAAGAACTGAACCAAGAGCTGCGGACGCGTGTGAGGGGCTGAGCAAGGCTCTGGTGGGGCTCGCTCGTGCGTGTGGCTGTTGCACACCCTCGTTACCACACTCACGGGTAATTCCCGTGGACAGTTCAGACACAACAGGCCAAACGGTCGACTTCAGCCCCCTTAAAGGAGGTGCCACAGAAGCACGGACTTGGCCTGTATCAGCCCGTTACTCAGCTTGATTGCACACATGTACGCACATGTGTACACAACACTGACACGCATGTGTGTGGTCAAGGAGCTTCTAAGCGCCACGTCTTTCGAGACCAGAGGAACCGCCTGTCACAGCCCCTCCCGCTGTGCACAAGGGCCCAGGGCCCTGTCGCCAGCCTGTGCCAGACGGTGACTTCACTTACACTCTCCCTCCGTCTGGGTCGCAGGCTCGTGAAGATGACGGACCACAGGTTGCAAAATTGCGCGAGCTGTATATTTTACTAAGCTCACGAAACCCGTTGCTTACATCCAGCCTCACGTGAGCGTGATCCTGAAGTTCACACAGCTGGAGAGACAGACCTCAGGGGCCACGCTCGGGAGCTGGGCAGGCTGAGGTCAAGGAGAAGCGTGTAGGCCAGATTAGGAACCGGATTTTGTTCGGGGCCCCACCGAAGGGTTTTGACCAGGAGATTACCGTGATCCCATCTGCGTGTTGAGGGGCCTGCGTGGCTGGAGCGGGGAGACCGTGAGCCGGGAGGGCGGGCAGGCAGCAGAAGGCGGGCAGGGGCTGCATTCTGCCCTCCCGACGACAAGTGATGAGGGACATCTCTGTGGGGAAGGAAGGAAGTGCGAGGACTAGAAAGACCCTTCCATGTAGCATCTCCCGAGCCTGGTCATGACTCGTTTGCGAGGGGAGCAAGTGGGAGGATGGACCTACTACGTTCCAGCATCGTGAGATCGTTTTTTGGGGGGCCTTACTGAGTCCTCAACCACCCTGCGAGGTCAGCAACACCACTCCACCTTGTGGGGATGGTTTGGAGTCTGAACAGTTTTGGGGGGGGCTGTGTTGAGCACCCAGCTCGCTTACGTAGCTCTGGGTGTAGAAACCACTCCCCCTTGGGTGCTTCCCTCCGGTTCAACTCAGCTCCACCTTCACGCAAGCAGAGAGACACGCGCCGATGCGAAGGTGCCGCTCTTTTCGGCAGCGGTGACCCACCGGGGACCCTGGGAAGCTGGGGTCCCAGGGCAGCCGTGGCAGTTCCGCGGAACATTCTTCGACGCCTTTCAAAAGTGCGTTCAGATCTACACACCACAACACGCTTCTGAAAAACTGCTGTGAACTCGCAGTGGTCTAGACATGTGAATCTAGACTCCAGATTTTTGTAATTTTCTCTTCACGCACAGACACACACAGAACATGCATGGGTGTTTTACCCCTTCCTTTTCAAAATCAACGTGCCCCACGGTGCCCATCGAGAAACTGGATGGGAGGTGGGGGTGGGGGGTGGGGCAGTGGAAAACGGAGACAGCTGTACTTGAACAGCAGTGAAAAAAGAAAGAAACCGCAGTGTAGACGTCTCTGTAAGTTCAGAGCCCGGAGACAATCACTTCTCACCGCTTGGCGGCAGCCAGAAGGGGTTACACAGCCCTCACCGCGTGGTGAAGAGCCACCAGCCGCCAACAGCCAAACCGGTCATCAGGTGAGCACCAGGGAAGCTGAGCTCTCGAGCTTTTATTTTCCAAGTAGGAAAGAAAGCCTTCACGACAAGAGGAAACCTCTTGGGGAGTTTTTTGCGTTCACCATTGTTCTGCTTTGAGGGGGGGGGTAGATGTGTACCTGGCGGATGTTTCCACTTGGGTAGGTCCTCTCGGCGCTTCACACCCATTTGGGTGAGAGCGAAATGAAGCTCATGGCCAGGAGTACCGGGCTGGCACTCCAGGGGGGTGGCTGCGGCCCTTCTGGATGCAAAGGAAGCGTGGATCCTGTGTCTCATCCTCGCTCCGCAGATGGAACGCGAGTCAGAGACTCGCTCCCGAAACGCAGGTAAAGGGTCCGCCCCCCGGGGCCCCAACAGTCCAGGGCAGGCGTTCCCACGTGCTGGGCGCGGAGTAGCCGGTGCTGGGGAGCCGCCGTGGGGAGAGCGCGCCCAGCCCTGCATCCGAACGCAGACGGACGGACGCCAGTGTGGGGCGCCGCAGGGAAGGCTTCTCCAAGCGGCCTTGGCTTTGTCCTCCTTCCATGGACTTCATCCTGAAACGCGGCCGGCCTCTGGGGCCCAGGCGACCGAATCCGATCGCGCCCCTCGCCCCGTCGGGACAGATGTCCGTTCCTTGGCATCGCGTGCGCGACTGTGTCTCGGTGACGCTGAAAGTCCCTCGACGTCCAGCTACTACTTCCAATCCCGAAGCCGGAGAGAACCGCACGGGGACTTTCTGGGCCTTTTCCCTCATGGTGGCTGCAGACGCAGAGAGACGGGCTTTGTCAGCCCGCAAGGATTTGGCCCTGGCGTTTACCCGTCAGCGCTCGGCGCGGGAGGGCCAGGTGGCCCGGGCCAGGGCGCGCATCAACTCCCGCGCTCCGCGTTGGGCCCCGCCCCTCTGTGGTGCGGGCACCCGTCTTCTCTGCCCCCCTCGGAAGGAGGGTACCGGGACCGCCCCCCATCCGACACCCTGCACAGGCTGCTTTAGAAACAGGAAGACAGTGCTTGCAAATCACGTGAGCCCTCTGGAGAAAATCCCGTCTGACCTGTGCTTAGCATTATCTTTACGAGGACTTCCCGGCATCGAGAGCGCTTTCTGGAAAGGATCTTCCTAGGTTTTATAAGGATCCTTTAATCAAAGAGGTTTCCTTTCCTTACGCCCCGTTAGTACCCATATCATTAACAAGTATATCTTGTGTCAATAGTCTTCCTACCTTCAATAAATTGTTATTTTATTACAAAATTTAGAAACCTGAGGGTAACAGAGGTCTTATTATGCCTCATGCCTCAAAGTCAGGAGCACAACAAGGGCCGATGAAAAGTGTGTTTGGATGACACACACGGAGAGAGAGGGGGGGGAGGTAAAGGGGAGGGGGACTGAGACCAAAACGGGTGTGCCCGCGTGGGTGGGTGGGGCTGGCCTGCAGGGCGCAGGCGTGGCTACGCACGTGGAAGGGACAAAAGAGAGCTCACTGAAACCTGCGCGTGCAGTTCACACTTAGAGAGCAACTGGTCTCGAGTTTCCTAAATTATTACAAGGTAATCAAATTAAACGGAGAAACTAAACTTCAGGGGGAGAAAGGGTGGGAAAAGGGACCAGAGGCCGTGTTTCTATTGGCTGAGCTGGGGGTCACCACGGGGGCATTGGCCTGTCCTCATTCACTGTGTTGCATGTGTATTTTACATGAATTCCTACGTGTGTGTGGTGTGTGTGTAATGGCTTGTGTGGCATGTGGGGGGTGGTATGAGTGGTATGTGTAATGGTATGTGTGGTGTGTGATGTTTGGTGTGTGGTGTGTATGTAATGGCATGCATGGTATGTGGGGGTGGTGTGTGGGGGTGGTATGTGTGGTGTGTGTAATGGCATGTGTGGGGTGTGTGATGGGTGTGATGTGTGGTATCTGATGTGTGGTATGTGGTGTGTGGTGTGTGTGTAATGACTTGTGTGGTGTGTGTGGGGTGGTATGAGTGGTGTGTGTAATGGTATGTGTGGTGTGTGATGTTTGGTATGTGGTGTGTGTAATGGCATGTGTGGCATGTGGGGGTGGTATGAGTGGGGTGTGTGATGTGTGTGATGTGTGATATCTGATGTGTGGTGTGTGGTGTGTGTGTAATGGCATGTGTGGCATGTGGGGGGGTGTGGTGTGTGTGATGTGGTTGTGTGTGTTTTGCGGGAAGGATGGAACAGAGCTTGGGCTTGGCTCGGTGGGAACTCTGCGTCTCGTCACAGGACTAACGTGACAGCAGGCGGTCAAGAAGGTCACTGGAGCTCCCTCGGCGGGGGGGGGGGGGGGCTGCCGTGGGGAGGGCCCAGGGTCAGGGACAGTGGGAACTGCGAGCTCGTTCCCGGGGAGAGGCCGGGGCTGCAGGGGTGGCTCCCGTCACCATGAGCAGCAGCTGCAGCCACAGACATGTCCGAGGAATAACTTTGGTCACCTGTTCTGCTGACGGGTGACAGTGACGGGGGGCGACTGGAGGAGATTTCATCAAGGGCATCTGCGGAAATGAAAAGAGCACCTTTAAATCACTCATTGTCCTTGCAACGCAAGACGCCGAAGAGAGCGCCTCCCAGCAGCTGCTCAGAACCGATTCCGTTAATTATTACCGGCTGAGCAAGAGGTCTAATAATTCAATTTTTGTTTAATGACTGGATGGAGTGGACCCCGCCGTGGCGACCACCAAATAGTTCAGGCCCCGTTGTATTGTCCAATTTGCACGGATAGCTGTAAAAGCAAGCTGAGGGAGACACAGCATTTCCATGCATCTTACTGGAACGATGGCGGTTGTTGTCTTAGCAATACGAGGAAATACGGGAGCATCGGCTGGAAGGTAGCCGGAGTCACAACCATCAAAGCTGCCGGACGGAAGAGGAAGAACCCCCGCCCAGCCCCTGCTCCTCTCCGCCAGCCCCCAGCTGCGCTGCCTGTGGAGGCTGCGGCCAGAGAAGTCCGTGGGGTCCCCATCTTGCGTTATTGCCACGGCCAGCTGGGCCTCTGCTCACAGCGTATTTACTTAATGCAAATCAAATGTCCACGTCCTGGTTGGAGGGAGTGATGGTGTGAGCGGTCAGACTCGGGAGGTCAGAGCCGTCGGCCTGGCCAGCTAGGCCGAGAGGCTCGGCTTTTGAAGTTCAAGGTCTGAACGCGCTTTGGTGCCCCCCTCTCCCCCTTCATGACAAGGCCTGTTTCCCAGGGATCCCTGCGAAGGAAACTCCCAGGACACACTTCCCCACGTCCTGCCCTCCGGCGGCCGGAGTCCGGATCCAATCGCAAATCCGGGACAGTGTGGAGGAAGGCTGGAGCCGAGCGCCCCCCTGTCAGTGCGGCCGCTGCCCTTGCTTCCGGGAGAGGCCGCAGCGGTGGGCCGTGCGGGCCGGACCCCTGGACGGCCTATCACTGGCAACTCTGTCTTCTGTCTGTGCGGTGATTTTTTTTTTTTTTAAATGGCAGCTTTCCTTATCTCCCAGTTCTATTTTAAATAGCAGTTTTCCAATTGCAAACTCATATATTTTCAGCCACGTGGGAGACAGGGAAGCTACTCTGGTTTGTGAAACAAGAATGATAGAATGACAAATTTATCAGAGCAGATTGGGGCATCAAGGCGGCGGGACGCGGACAAAGATGTCGATTCAGGCAGCCACGCTAAACTCACCGGTTCTTCCGAGTGGCTTCCCGGCCTGCGGAAACGGAACTATTTGCCGAGTGCTTTGCCGGGATGGATGGTTTCTCAGCATCTGCATAGGTGCTGGATGAATACCCACGTCCTTCTGCCTGCTCCAAATACCTTCCCCCAGGGAGCCTGCCCTGATGAGCCAACCGGGGAAGTGTAGGTGGTTTTTGAGGCCTGCAGCATGTAATTTATAAATAGCTTGTGGCATCCTCCATCGCTGGGCTGCATGCTGTAGTTATTTATGTAGATTTCTGATGTCACCAATAAATTAAAGCCTTATTGAAGCCGTAGACGACACTTTGGTCTTTGGTACGTGCTCGGCGCAGGTTCTCTGGCGTAGCAGACGCCGCAGGGAGAGTCTCTTTATTCTGATGCCTGCTCCCCAAGTGTCCTTCCCGTACCCTCGTTTGCTACAACTTGAACGCTCACCCACTCTTCAGTATCATCTCCTCCTTGGAGCCCTTTCTAGATCCTCCAGAATCGCAGGAAACTGAACAGGCGGCCCAGGTCGCTGAGGACCATCAGACCTTCGTGTTGCTGCCCGTCGCGCTGGGAATCCACGGGCCAACACGGTCGCTTCGAAGTGAAGGCACGATTTCGGGGAGAATTGCGGAGGAGACGAAAACCTGAAGTTTATCAGGCGAATTCTCAAAACAAGAGAAGAGAGACGAGACGGCCGGCGTGTGAAGTGGATGGATGAGCTAAAGGAAGATGGTATCGGATCGTGTGTGTGGAAGGAGCGATGGGGCGCGCGGACCAGGCGGGCTGGACCAGAGGTTGATTCACGCAGAACACCCCCGGGGAGGCCGCACGAGTTTTGCGTTTCAAATCCTTTCTGAAAGCTGGTAGCTTATCGACGAACCAGAACGGGAGAGGTGGCTGCCCGCGGGGCTGTGGACCGCGCTGCAGGAGAGGCCCCAGCGCAACCTCCGCGGCGGCCGCTCCCTGGAGCGCGGGCGGGAAACACGGACCCCAGGCTGTTTGGGGCGGGAGCCACGCTCGCGGGAGCCCAGCGCTGCCTTCTCCACCGCCTCCTTCCAGGCCCCGAGGGGCCGGCCGGTGCAAAGCCACGAAGAAGCTCACCTCCTCAGTCCTGCCCACCTGCGGCCGCACCGATGGCCAGCACCCTTCCGAGAGCCATGACGAGCGTCCGGGAAGAGACCTGGGGGCAGGCAGACTCTCCCTGCAGGTCACCTCCCAGGCCGGTGCCAAAGGGCTGCAGTCGCCGAACCTGACAATGAAACGTGGAGAGGGTCGTGCGGACCACACCGCCTGGGCCACGAGTGTTTGGAGACGGCCGGGCCCCGAAGGACCGGGTGGCGCGTGAACCCTGTCATCGCCCAATAGCGGCCACGCGTCCTCATATCCGAGACCACAAGGGCCACGCTGCCCCTGCCCATCCTGCTGAGACGGCTGGGGCCCGCGATCCCACCTCTCCTCCGCGGCAGACGGAGCTGCTGCCCCGACTCAGGGTGACGGCTCCGGACTTCCGGCGGCCCTCTTCCTCCCGGCCAGCGTCGCTCGCTGTCCCAGAGCGGCCCTGACAAGCAGGCATGCCTGGACCGCGACGGGGAGCACAGAGCAGAGTGGGCCTCCGATAGCTTTCGTGTAAAAAAAATTATAGAAGTTTAATATCAATCTGTGACAGTTACATGTCGGGACTCTTGACACAAAACCCGGAGGATTCTTTTTCCTTCTGTGCAGCGTCGGCGATCTTACCTCGCCCCAGAACGGGAACCCTGTTCATGGAAAGGAGGGTGTTGGACCACGTTTCAGCTGCGCTCGCCGCCCTTCCCGCGCAGACGCAGGGGGAGATCACAGGGGGCTGTGGGTCCTGTTGCCAGAACTCGGCCCTGGACGTGGGACAGCGTGGCTCCCGCCGCTCCCTCTTCAACGGTTTCCTCCCTCGGGTTTTAATGCACACGCTTGTGAGAGCATCCGTCACTCCCATGGGCCCCCGAACATTCGCTCCCCGCCCTCCCTGCGTCTCTCAAACCCTCCCGCGCCCCCGAAAGTCGCTGACGGAACCCACGGAGCTCTCGGGGAAGGGGCGTCTCCAGCCTCTCGTTTCCACACTCCGTGGGGCCGAGGCGCAGCGGGGACTGCGGTGCTGGAACAGGGCACACGCAGAGTGCGGCCCCGGCGTGTCGGGGCCCCACGCGTGGGGCAGGGAGGGTGAGCCCCCCCTTCCTCGCAGGCCTGTCCCCAGACTGACACGCTGGTGGCCTTGAGCCTGGCCCCTGGCCCAGCGCCCTCGGCCTCCCCCGAGGTCGCCCCTCACTCCGGAGCGCTACACCGCAGGCCCTCGCCCGACCGTGATCCCTGCCGATGTGCCGCGGCTGACGAGGCTCCAGCGGCTCCGTCTCTGGTTTTGTGCCTTCGTGGGGGTGAGCTCTGCCGTTCCTGGTCACCGGGGACGGCCCCTGTGGTTCTCCTCCTGCCTTTCCCTGCACCGGCAACCATCAGCTCCCTCCCTTCCCAGGGAGCAGCCTCTGGCCGCCGGCAGTGGGTCAGAAAAGCATCTGTCAGCCTCTGGGTCACGGACCTGACAAAGTGCGCTCCTCAGGAAGGACCCTGTGGGCAATAAGGCACGAGCAGAAACTGCCCCTAGGGCCCTGGTGACATGTCACCCTGCATGACACTGGTCAGGCCTCGACCAGCTCCTCAGCCACAGGCTGCAGCTCCTGCCCCACCGTGAACACGGCCCAGCGTGGCCTGCAGCAGCCTCCGAAGTCCATCGATCAGCTTCTGGGCTCCTCCCCATCCCATGCGTGGACTGGGACAGAGGGCCCGTGTGACCTGGGAATGCTGTGCCTCCCGGGCCAAGCCACCGGCCGCCCACAAGGCTTCATGAGTGGGAGGGGAGGCAGAGGGGTGAGCTCAGTGCCAGCCCAGCCCTGAAGCCCGCCGAGCCTTGAATGGAGCACTGCCTGGTTCCCCAGCACAAGGGGGCCCAGGCTACTACTAGTCTCACAGTGCAGGTGCGCGGTCACCTGCGGGCAGCAAGTCTCCGGTTGGCTGCAGGGATGGCAGGTGCCGAGCCGGGCCTCCGTGCACCTGTGGAGTCACCTCCAGAGAGCAGGTTTCCAGAACGGCGCACCTGGAAAACGGCAGGTGCTGCCCTTTGCCGAAGGGTCAGGTCTCTGCGCCGCTGGGCTCAGAGCACTGGGGCGGGGGCCCTGCCTCCCAGGCCCCTCCATGAGAATCACTGGGACGGACGGGCACCAGGCCACTTTCTGCCCCTTGAGCCAAGTCTAAAGGAAGGTGCTGGGCACTGACATTTTGTCATCTTAACGACCAATTCATAATTAAACCTCATAATTAGGTTAAGACACTGTGGCAGCCCGTCTGGTGAACCGATGCTTGCTCAGCACGCCTGCCGGTGAGGGCTTGGCGGGAAGAGTGTCTCTCTCTTCCTGGGGAAGTGTAAGCTGTCCCAGCGATTTCTGACATCACGTCGGAAATATGTTCCGAGGGCCTCAAAAACACCCATGTGGTGTTCATTCAAGAAATCAACCTTGAAGACACCGTGTGGAAGTCACAGACTATGGTTTCAGGTACAGAGGTGTTCGTATCGTGAATAATGGAAATCAAACCGTTTTCGGCCTTCGGGAATAAGCGAAATGCACTATTATGCACCCATGTGACAAAATAACAGGCAGTTACAAAGAGTAGGCTTCAAAAGTACCGATTTATTATGCAAATAGATCAATGAAAATATTGGAGGCTGGCACAGATACACATGGAAATTTAGTATGTGATAATGTACAATTTTATATCAGAAATAAAGGTTGCCCACACTGAAGTAATTCACTACACGCATGGAAATAATAAAGCTATGTGATACCGTATTTTTCAGATGGATTTGACATACATACACACACGGAGCCATTTTATAGCATGCATTTTACAAATGAATTCTATGTACACACAGGCACACATATATCAACAACTTGTCCGTATGAAATTAAAAATGTGTACGCGGTCCGTCTAGAAAAAGTCCAGCCACTGTTGATACAACAAGAATGGTTTGCACAATATAATGTGACCTGGCAGCCAAGGGGAGTGGACTGGGATGCGCATGTGTGAACAATGACGACTTCACTGTGTTGGTCCGTGGGGGCGGTAGATGCCCTTAAGTGAGCACGTGCACTGTGTGGCTGTCACATTCAAAATGACTCAGCGAGTAGAACAACAAATCTGCATCAAATCTTGCATTTGATTTGAACGTTCCTCTGCGGAAACTATTCGGATGATTCAGAAGGCCGCAGCTGTGGGCACCTGGTGACGGGCAGCTTCATCAGGACAACACAGCTGCTCACGCATCACGTCTCGTGCAGAGCGTTTTGGTGAAGCATCAAATTCCCCAGGTGACTCAGCCCCTCTACAGCCCAGATTTGGTGCCTTGCGACTTCTGGGTTTTCCCAAAACTAAAATCACCTTTGAGAGGGAAGAGATTTCAGACCATGGATGAGATTCAGGAAAATAGGACGGGGTGCAGCTGAAGGCGATTGGGAGAACTGCGTGGGGTCCCAAGGGGCCCACTTTGAAGGGGACTGAGGGTCACTGTCCTGCGTACAGTGTTTCTTGTATCTTCTTCAATAAACGTCTCTGTTTTTCATAGCGCATGGCTGGACGCCTTCCGGACACAGCTTGTGTACATACACGCATCACTAACGAAGCTAAGCTGTGAGACAGTGCACTTCCGTGGAGAGACAATGTTTTCAAGATAAATAAGAGACCAAAGCACCCTATTTCTAATATGTAAACAGTTTCTCCACATAAGTAAGGAAGATGTAAGCAATCCAATAAAACAAATCTGTCCAGAGACACGTGGCCAAGTGGTAAATGCAGACATGCAAACAGCTTCGAGGCGTGTGAGAAAGGGACCGAAGCTCAGGGTCCCTTGTGATAAACGAGTAAGAAACATTTCCAAGTTATGCGGTTGTTTTCCTGTTACGGAGGCAAACAGTGAAATGGTGACTGATGCACATATTTGGAAAGGTAAGAACAGGTGCTTTCCTGCATTTCTGGGGGCGTCTAACGCGGTACAGATTTTCCTAAAAGCTATTTGTTAATTCCTTCCGAGCTGAGCCGATGTTTAAAATTCTCAGCACACTTGGACTACAAATCTCCACTCGAAAAAATATATTTTCATGACCGTTCCTCCAAGTACGCAAAGATGTTTCCTAAAGAATATTTGCTACACTATAGTATTATTTCTCATAAGAAAGTGTCGGTGAACCAAAGCATCTAAGTAGGAAACAGTTAAGTGGATTATGACACAGTGTGTATACATTATATTCGCAGATAATCGAGACTGTTACAATTGTTTGTTACTTATTAACAGATAAGCCCTCCCCTTTCAGGGGTTCCCCGTGTGGAACTGTCTCTCTCTCCTGTCCCTCAGAGTGGCAGGTGTTCCTGGCAGGCACGAGGTGTCCTCCACCTGTTGACTGTGGGCTCGTCGTCCTGTGGGGTCTCAGAGCCCCGTGTCCAGGCAGTGGGAGGGGCCCTCACCCCCGCAGGGCCTGGGCGCCTCATCACGTGCGCACACCCACGAGGCCCCTGGGAAGCCTCATCCCGCTGTGAATCCAGGTCCGGGGAGCGGTGACACTCCGGCACCTGGTGCCAGCTCCTTCCAAGCTGCGGCTCCTCTAGGAGAGGAAGAAGGGGCCGCGTCCCCCCTCGAGGTCCTTGTCAACAGTGCCCTCCGTCTGGGCTCCGGGCTTCCTGGCACCAGGAGGCCTCTCCTTCTCAGGTTGGACAGGTTCGGGAGGCGCCACCAGAGGCATCTGGTTGCATAAGCCGGGGCGTCCCCGGGAGGTCAGGGAGCAGGTGGAAAACCCTGAACGGAGACCTGGCTTCCCCCCAGGCCTGGGAGGGGGCCGCCACGTCAAACTTAACTTGAAAACAATTCAAAACGTAAAGAAACTGTTGCATTTCTCAGTTTTATGGAATGCTTACCTGCATCTCACAGCGCAACAGGGGAAGAGAAGATACAGCACTACCCACTGGCGGCAAACATCCGACAGAATCACCCAGGGGGAGGCCAGGCAGCAGCCATGCTCCACCGGGCAGCTGGCAGGACGCGAGAGAGAAAGCGGAGGGATTCCCCCCAGGTGACCCTGATATCCTCCAGAAGGACATGTACATACCCCCAATAACATTCGTCTTTATCAGTAAGAGTCCTCTGGGCTTCCTCATTCCGCACTTGTTTTCCTCCAGCTGTCTGAGGGGGTGGGAGCCGGGGGGGGGGTGTGCGCACCCCCACTATTCCTCTGGGCTTGGTTTGTGTGCGGCTCAGGGAGCGGGGGCCTTCCCCAAAAGGAGCCGCGGGCTGCAGCCGCACCTTCGGAGGTGGAAACCCCCTCTCTGCCTGCTTGGGGCAGGAACCTTCAGGTGGAGATTCCCCGGGGAGGCCTGGGCAGGGGGGCCTGCTCATGGGGCTCCTCGTGGGGCCCTTGCGGCGCTTCCAAAGGTGACGTCCCTCAAATAGGACACGGCGGGGTCGCAGGGACCTGCATTTCCGTCTCTGTGATTCCGATCCGCACCTGCTAGCATCTGTAAAGCGAGGTTCGCCTCTCAAGTCACACGCGGGCTGGACAGCACGCCGCCTGTTTCTTTCCCTCTTCCTTTTTTCTCTTTTCAAAACCCCTCGTTTGATGACGGTGCACTTTGTAATCTATGAAATCTTCGCGCTGAGGAAATGCGTGAAATACACCCAAAATGAGACTAGACAATAGCGTACGAAAATATTAATTCCGCGTACCTGCGGGTGACGGGATTCGGAGTGATTTTATGTTTCTTTACGCCGGCTCGGATTTATAAAAGTTCAGTGGGGCTTCCGTTGGATGATGAAAAAGTTTCGGAAGTAGATAAAGGAGGTGATTCAACAACACTGGGAATGTCCTAAAAGCTACCGAATTGTCCACTTATAAAGAGTTAACATTGCAGGATATAAATTTTAACACCATGCCAGAAAATGGCACTCTGCTGGAAAAAATGACTTTTATATCCATATGGTGGAAATGGAATACGTGAGTGGAAGGAAAGGGGTCACGTGGCTAGCTCACGAAAATAAGGGAAAGGGAAAGGAAATGGGGGCAGGGCAGAGCTCACGCAGGATTTTTCCAGCTGATAACCATTTTTGTGACTGAAACTCTCGCCTTTCAAAGAATCGGTAGGGACCATTGCCACAGTGAAACAGAAAGTTGAAATCTGCTCTTGACAGATCAGAAAACAGCTTCTGTTTTTCCAAATTTGCACTAACTCGACTTCAGGGTTATGTGTTTGTGAATTTAGATATGAAATCTGGTACATAGGTACTAGGACCAAAGACCTGCAGAATTTACGAACTACCATCTACATATTCCCCAGCTGGTATATAATTCCAAGAAAGTGCAATATGTAAATATCAGGCCATTATCTGACCCCCTAAAAAAAGAAATTTACCTGTTCAGCGTTCGGGTTAGACCGGAACTCTCTGGGGCCACGCTTTCCCACGGACGTACGGTGAGCCACGTGGACAAGAGCTGCCCAGCCACCACGCCGAAGAAAGTGAAAAGGAAGACAAAATTCACTTTCTTAATATATTTTATTCAACCAAATATATCTGAAATATTATCACGTCTACGTATACTTAACCTAAAGAACCAGTGATACGTTTAGCTTTTATTTTCTCGTCATAAATGTTGGAGAGCTCGGGTGTTTCACCCTCACCGCACAAGTCTGCGTGGACGAGCCACGCTTTGGGGACACCGTGGCCACTCCTGGCCAGAGGCTCCCTGGCTGGGGGGGGATGGGTGGGCTGCAGACAAGGCTTCCGATGAAACCACGTCCACAGTGCAGGGACAGCAGCTGGGGATGGTTCTTCACGTGTGTGACTTGCAGGAAACGAAGGCTCATTTTGGAGGCAAAGAGGAAGGAGTTGGACCTGGCTGTTTTCAGGCGTCCATTCGACCTTTAACAAAAGCCCATCCATCCCAGGCCCTTGTGGAACAGGCCGGCCTTTGCAGGGGCTCCCGTGTCTACGGCATCCTTGTTAATGAACCTGCCAGCCAGAGAGAAGCCCCACAACCCAACACGGTTCATTGTCTCCCTCTCACACGGCTGACGGCCGGTGACACCCACGCACACCAGCTCTCATTACGCGTGCACAACTGGGAGGGCAGGGAGCGTCTCCAGGCAGGACACGTCACTGTTGCCACACACCCACGTGCCTTTGGGTGTCTCACAGCCTGGGGAAGGCCGTTCAAAGTCCTGGACACGCGTGATGAGGCGACCGTCTCTAACCAAGGGCAGGTGCGGGTGCCCGCGTTGAGGGGCGCGTTTTCAGCAGAAACAATAGGATGAGCCCGTGATGGCAAAGGAGAACTCAGGGCGGGAGAGCAGAGCATGTGTCCCCGTAGGTTGTGCACAGCTTGGTCCCCGAGCTGCCCACCTGCAAGAACCGTGGCGTGCTTCCCGTGGAGCGTGGCCCTGCGTGGGAGGCTCTGGGTCCTAAGGACAGCCCCCAGGACTCGAGTCCTTCCTGAGTGCTGCTGCTGAATGAGTCACACTCTGCAGGCTCCCTGGGATGGCAGGGGCTGGCTCTGAAACTTGATTTGCTCAGGCCGATGTCCAGAAAGAAGATGCATCGCGCAGTGGGGCCGCACTGCGGGGTGGCTGTGGACCAGGTGGCCCGTGGGCCCAGGGAGCGCCGGAAGTGATCTCCCCCCTCTCCCTCTGGAGTTTGTGTTTCATTCTGGGGCCTGTAAGACTTCTTACCTGGTGCTGGGCCTGAGGGCAGGAGGCGGATTTCAAAGAAGCTGTCCCAACCCTTCGGGTATTCTCACTGAGGTTGTAGCGGTTTGACACAGGGATCCGACTGACGCAGGGAACTGGGATGAAGGTTCCCATCAGGTCTGCAGGGTTGGACGCGAACGCTTCCGGGCGGCAGGGCAACCCTGCTGTAGACTGGAGGGGCCGTTCCTCGGGGTTCCCCCCGCCCCAGGGGGAGGGCAGAGCCCAGACGGTGCTAACTCCTTGTCGCGCAAGCGTAACATCGGGCGACTTAGATGAAAATTTGGGTGCACCGGAATGCTTCCCAAGGGATTCTTGTAAAATCGACGTTCAAGTGCCATCAGTTCTAAAAGTGGCAAATGGGTGTCAGATGCGGTGCACCCTGGGGGACAACTTTCCGACTGTGTCATCTTGCCAAACACCATCAGACCATGTTCACCGATTTCCAAGACGGGAAATTTCAGAAACAAGGCTCTCAGCCCATCGATGGTTAGTGTCTCTGGGGGACCCTCGACTGCTAAACGCACTCTTCCCATCGCGCTCCCGCTCACCCAGGAAAAGTGTCCCAGTGGGAACAGGAAAATCAGAGCTCGTTAGCTGCAATCATGTTACATAAATCTGGCAAACACTACGGAAGTTCTGTTACCACTGCCCCAGGCTGAAGTCGCTGGGTGGCTCTGGAATCTATTGTAAAGAAAGGACCTTACAGACATAATCTCGGTAACCCCCCTCCCCCCCCCGACTTGCCAGATGAGAAAGCCGAGCGCCACCTCCGCCCTGACGGGATTTCTTCCGGGTTTTCCAGCGCTGGGGACTGGCAGAGTGCCGGTCTCCCCAGTTCTCACACCGGGAAGCTCTGGTCCTTTCTAGCTCAGCCCAGAGAGTTAGCACAGACGTGAGACTTGGGGCCTACGTTAAAGAGAAGGGCATCTTCATCCCCGGTAGCTAAATTGGCTGCTTTTACTCTGGCTTCGATCTGAGCCGATTTTCCCTAAACATTTGTTCCCAATCTTGGAAGTGAATAAAAACTACCCAGGGATCCTGTTGACAATGCACGGCCCACGCTTCACTCTCTGAGATTACCCGTCGCTTGATCTGAAGTGGGGTGAGAGAATGTGTCTTGTCAGCGAGCACCTGGGTGGCTGTGGGGTCACCAGGTCCCGGAGGACACTTAGGGGCGGGGGACCGCTGTCTAAGGTGGTGTTTTCCAGGCTTGGTGATCTGCGGCACCTCTGTGAGCGTGCCTGGAAACGGCAGGGCGCAGTCACCCAGTCTGTCGGCCCCTGACCCGCAGAACGTACCACAGGCAGCGAGAAAGGGCCCCACACGGTGCCTGCCCTCCACCCCACCCCCCACCACCACACGCCTCGAGAAAGAGATAGTGGCCGGGTGGAACGGCCCTTCCCCCCAAGGGCCTCGTTCTTGGACAGCCCTTTCACTTACCTTGGATTTAATGGGACAGCTGGTTTGGGGTTCCATTTATAACAATGATGTAGCGAATCAAGAGGATCCCTGGTGGCTCCCACGAACTCTCTTTCCTTCCCCAACCCAACCCCTTCCTCAAACGGGCTTAGTAATAGGGAGACAGACGAACTCACGCAGGATTATGTTTACAAGTAGGGTTCAAGAAATGGCGTAGTCAGTGGCCCCTGGCCACGTGCCCACCCAACGCAGTGGCATCCAGGGTCATGGGCACGACCCCCAGCCCCTTGCCCATGCCCACCTCTGGACCTGTCACCTCAGGTGAGAAGCTCCCTCCTGCAGCTGAGCATGACACCCAGGGGGACCCATCAGGGCCCAGGTACGCGGTCTGGAAGTCCGGGGACGTGGTATCCCCATATGGTGAGCTCCGGTCAGTGCGAGATGGGACCTGGGTGACAAGTTCTCACCCGCCCCGTCATGGACGGGGCTCCCTCCAGTCGGTGGGCCATCTGGCGTCTCTGAGGAGGGCGCCTGGAGAAGGGCAGATGGTTTTTCTCAATGCCAAGCTGCGCGCAGCTGAGCGGGGCTCGCCTGGAGTTGTCTGCTCCCGGTTGTCTGGCGCCCCTCCTCCTCAGCCCCGGCGCCCTGGCATCGCTCCGGAGCTGCACAGACTGGCTCCCACAAAGGTTAGGGAAGGTTCTCCGCCTGCGCTGTGAACTTAGGGAATCACAGGGCGGAAGGACCTGTACTGGAAGCAAAAGTTCCCGTGCGCAGGCGTGCTGGTTCCAGCTCAGCCACCGTAGTCCCTGAATGTCCCGGGACCAGCAGAGGTCAGCACACTGGCCACCGCCAAATCTTCCCTAATAACCGACCCCCGGTTTTGTATAAATAAAGTCCGATTGAGGGTATATGTGCTCGTGCGGCCAGGGCTCTGCCTTCAACAACCAAAACGCGCATGCACGGAGAGGCACGGGGACACGCGGCCTTTGCCTCCCGGGGCCCCTCTCCCAACAAGGGTTGGGGGCAATGTCTTCCAGACCGAACCTGACCGCGCATGTGAGCACTGCCTCTCCCCGCCCCCCCAGCAGCGTCCATCCACCTCCCACCGTGCCGGGGGCGGGGCAGTCGGAGTCTTCACAGTCCGCGGTGGTTGTTTGCTGTGGGCCGCCCTCTCCATGCTACACCCAGGGGCCTGGGATGGGCCAAGCTGCCCCAGAGCAAGTCCCCAAGATGCTGACCAGCAGGGAGAGTTGCGGAAAGAAGGGCGCCTCCCTCCCCCGGCCCCGGTACCCAGGCAGCGGGAGCGCGACGCAGAGACTCCGGGGAGACGCTGTGTAGCTGTGCACGCGGTGGGGCTGGCTCCGCGCGCACGCGCGCTTGGCTGAAACCGTCCGGGCGCCTGGTCCACAGGCCTCGTCGGCGCGGAAGGCGTTCCCTCCTCTTCCAAGAAGCTGCAGTTCACCTCCCCTGTTCAGAGGAAACGTTTTCAAACGGTTGCCCCGCCCCGTGCTTCGTTAAGCTCCGAACCTACAATCTCAGAGATGGAGAGAGATGTTGCGGCTGATTGGGGTTCCCGCTTGAGTCGGGTATCAGCCCGTGCGGGCTGTTTCTTTAAGCACTGACCAGTTTGCCTCCGAGATGCCACTGTTTCTCGTTGGGATATATTTGTTACTCGAATATTATTTGTTACTCCCTTTCTCTTCATAAGCTCACGCAGCTCCAAGGGTTTCGTTTTTAGTGTGTGCCCGCTGCAGTCCAGTGCAGATTCTGCTTAATGTGACTTCTTTCTGCTTTTAAGCATTTGCTTGACGGTTAGTGCTACGAAGTCAACTTTTCAAACGCACCGGTTGTAAATACAGAAGAAAGAGACCTACCGAGCCTCACCGAACAGAGCCCCTGACATTTTCCCGAAGGCTGTATGTGGGCTTCAGCTCCGCCTTTCCTGCAAGTTGAGCTGAGCAGCTGGAAGAAAATGGCTAAGCCTGTTTGCATCTTTGTACGTATTTGTTACTTGCTGTAATCAAGCCTATTTTCCATTAAAAAAACATAGAAGTAAAAATAAGAAGGAGTCTGGCTGGACAGCCGGCTGCCAGGCTCACTCCCTGCTCCGTCTGTGGCCGCCCGCGGCTGAAACCGCCGAGCCTGGTAGCCGTCACAGACCCCACGGCCCCCAAAGCCTAAGCTGTTTACTCCCTGACCATTTGCACGCGGAGTTTGCCAAATGCTGCAGCCGAGGTTCGGACGCAAGACCAGACAGTAAAGGAAAATCGTTTGCATGGGATCGGGACCCCGTGTCTCCTCACGTGCCCCGAGGGAGGGTTCAGCAGGGCCTGGGGTGGGGGGGAGGTTGCAGGTAACAACACCACCAGCCTGTGCACCGCCGGCTGGTCGCAGTGCATGCTCTCGTGTGCGCCGTCTGCACATACGTGTGCTCGGGTTAACGCTGAAGTTTGACACGTGATCCAGGGTGCGGCTTTCCAACCTCCCGGAAGTCATCTTCCCGGTCTTTGCACCGTCAGAGCCTGGCTTTAATGAATCGGGAGCCCAGCGGATACATACGGTGTCTTTCGCCATCTTGAAATGTTCTCAGGGGAGCAGGGGAGGCAGGCAGGTAACTTGCAGTCTTTGCAAAATGAGCGTTGGAGAGGGGTTTTATCTGGCTTCTGGAGATTCCTGGGCCAGCTGTTTTGGGGAACCAGGATGAGGTAGCGTTTATTTACAATTGTGGTTTTCGAGTTAATGCTGATGTTTTTCCTCCCAGAACTGCGCTGAATCGGGATGATGAGGAAGCCAGGGCCTGAAGGAAGCCTGTGGGGGGGGGGGGGTAGCACGGGAGTCACGGTGATGATCCCGGGAGCCCATGTGAGCCCCCCTGCGCCGCGGCCCGGGCGTCTGAAATAGATCGGATTGCTCTGGGGTCGGTGTCGGGTGCACACCTGCTCCCGGGGGCTCCTAACCGCTGACTGCAGGGGCTGGACAGACAGGTAATAAGGCTCACCCTGGGCGGGCTCGGCGGGAGTGCCTGCCGGCCGGCGGGACCCACATGGAAGGCACAGGAATGTCTGTGTCCGGGAGGTGCGTGAGCTGTTGCAACAAAGCTTCATTCTCACATTGTGGGATTAAAGTGTATTTGTGTGTAGATGTATCTGTTGTGTGTGTGCATGTATGTGTGTGTCACTGTGAGCATGCATATGTGTACATGCGTGCACGCACATGTGTGTAATAGAAATGCAAGTCCAAATCCACAGGTGGGGCTGTTGTGGGGACTGGTGTTTGTCTGCATGCAAGTGACAGGTTCAGACCCTCGATGGGGCCGACGGTCCTGGGTCCGGCTGCTCCTGTGACCAGAGGGTTCCCTCTGGGGAACAAAGGTCTAGCAGGGAAAGAGGAAAAAAGGACCAGAATACACAAATAAACACACTTAGCATGTACACGAAGACCGAGAGCCCCAGGAAGGGAAGGCTGCCGAGTGCACAGAGAGGCAGTCTGGCCCGTTGGGGGCACATGGACTTGGAGGCCGGGCAGAGCACACCTCTGACCCACACCTCGGCCCCAGGTTCCGCGTCTGCGACTCAGCACGTTGGGGGCCCCAGGTTGTCGCAAGAGTCAGAGAAGCACGCAGGAGGGCGTCTCCCCACTGTGGCCCTCAGCGAACAAGCTTCATCTGTGTCGTCCAGCCTGTTTGATGCCGAACCTCACGGAAACGGCCTCCCTGGGAGAGGGTCTGCGGGGGAGGGGTGACCAGCACCAGGGTTAGCAGGCACTTCAGGAGGGGGCAAGACCCCACAGCCGCCTGTTAGGACAACAGGCCTCGTGTACCCAAACCCTGGACAGAGTGCGCAGGTGGCAGCTCAGCACATGAGGCCCCCGGCCGGTCAGGGGGAGACACACTCAGGCCGGGTGCACCCCGCACAGGGCCTGGGGGGGGCAGTGGGGCTCTGTGGCCAATGGGCGGCCCCCCGGCGGTGTTGGGGTGACATCTCCAGGCAGCTACCCTGACAAGTCCACTGGCACAGAGGAGCATGCAAATTAGGGGTGGTGCCCCGAAATGTGTGTGTCCCCACAAATGCATGGTTTCCTCCACTCTGAGTGAGGCTGCACAGCTTTTAGCTTCAAGTCCTTATTCTACTGTATAGGGCTCAGAAGAAAGGACGTTTAGACTTTGTGAGGAAAGCCATGAAGGATGTCAACTCTGCGATACCGAAATCTCATCGGCTGCCGAGGCGGCGGATAGCGGAGGTGCTGGGAACACGGCTGGGCGGGTGTGGGCGGGCGGCGGTGACCCCGGTTCCGGTCCGGCCCTGGACTGTGCTGCCACGTGCCAGTGGCTAAGGTTCCCTCAGTCATTGTCCTGACCTGCGACGCGTGCTCATCTCAAGCACAAACAGGCTGCAGTCGTAGTAACTAAGTGAGGCAGATTTTAAGACCTGTGCAGACCTTCCATGTCTGAAGTGAATTGTACCCGCATTTAAGTCTCCGGTTTCCAAAGAAAGAGATGTTTTCATCCTTGCTGACCACCACCACGAAGATGGATTTCTGGTGTGGGCGTCCCGGTCACCACCCTGCAAACGGGGTCATCTTGGACAAGACACATCTGACCTCGGTACTCCTTGTGTGCAGCCGGGGTGATGGTGGCCACCAGGGTGCCAGGGAGGGAGAGATTCCGTGACGCACCAGTGACAGCTCACGGGTGTCAGCTCCGTGTCTGATCTCAGCCGGGCCGGCGCCGTGGGCCCTGGTGGGAGGTGGGCTGAAGCGTGTCGCACTGAAGGTTCTTCGGGTAGAGGTGCCGGAACTTGAATGAATGGAACGACAGTCGGCGATGGCGGACCTCAGCGGACTTCGGTGTGCTCGTCCACAGAGCCCCACGTGGCTCCTGTCGATGGTCCCCACTCTCTGCATCCAGCCGCGGAGACTGTGAGTTCCTCCCCACCCCCGCAGCGTGTAGTCTAAGCGCTAGCCCGGCGTTCTCTCCGCTCACCTGACTGCTCTCGAACAGCTTCCTCCCAGTGCCTGTCCAAGGCTGCAGACGGGCAGCCTGAGTCGCCGTGGATCCCGAGGGGTTACCTGGGTTTGCAGAAGAGCGAAGGTTTCCTCCCCGTGGTCCCAGGTCGAGTGAGAACCGAGAGCTTCCCAGCAATCAACGTACGCACCTCCCTCTCCCAGCCGCCTTCTCCGCCGTGTTTCGCTGAATGCCTCTTTTCTTTCCACATGTTCTTCCCTGGACCAGGGGAGCTCAAAGCAAATGCTAAATTAGCAATTCTTATAAACAGTCCAGTAGCAGGACCCAAGTAGCAGAGGGGACCCTGGATGTTACTGGGTGTAATCTCTGTGTTTCTCTGATAAAAAGAAAAGAGAAAACCTCGGTTGGAAGCAGCTGCCTTTGCCCGGATCCCAAAGCCAGCAGGTGGCGGTACTTCGGCCAGTTCTGCGGACACCCACCCGGCCCAGCGGTCCTTGGCGGCATCGTACGTGTATCTAAAACATCACCTTTGCTTTACCAACTGGTGCGCCGGTCGGGCTTCTCTCCCTGCGCTTTGAGTGAGGGTAGGATCACCATCGAAGGGCCGGATGGAGTCCTGGTTTGGTTTACTTTTCCGTGTTGGTTCCTCTCTGCCCTGCAGCCTGGGCCCCTGTGAGTGAGCACAGCCCAAGCCTGCCTCCCGACCCAGGTACGCGAGACCCGCCACGTCCCTGAGCCGAGCTGTCTCAAGGTGTCTGTCTTGACCTTGGCTCCTGAAATGTCTCTGATGTCTGCCGGCTCCCTCCCTGGCTTTTATCTCTAAGCTGAGTGTCTGACGATCTGTGGCCTCCTCTCTTACTCGAGATTGAATTTACGGTCTCCACGTGGTCACCCAGTGTTGAAAGTCCCCTCCCCGAGCTCCCGAGACTGCAGTTAGAAGCCGTGCCCCCGAGAGAGCACGGGAGGCCCCGGAAGGCGCGTGGGCTGGGGATCCAGCCATCACGCCTCGTCCGGGAGTGTCTGCCTGGTCTAGGAAAACCCTTCGCAAGAATAGTTGCCTGTGCCCACGAGGGTGGGCTGTGACAGCCAGCCCCGCTGACACCTCGGCCGCAGGGGTGGACACCAGACTCGGGCTCTGCACCCGCCACTCGGACCAAATGCCACATGGATTCTCGCCCCAGCCGACTCATAGTGGGCGTCGGTGGTGCCGGCATCTGCTGTCTGTAAGCCCGCAGTGTAAGCAGGCGAGGAGTGGGGTGGAGTCGCAGCTCTGAGGGCTGGGGGCAGGGGGAGAGGGAGAGCGGAGGGAAGAGCAGGGGCCAGAGGAAGGAAGGAACGAGGGAGGGAAGAAATAAACCGGAAGGAATGAATTTTAACATTGTATCAGGTTGGGCTGGGTGATCCCTTACCTGAAACCATCTGTTCGCTTTACTAACGCATCTGCATTGCCAAGTAAAAGGTGAATGCATTGGCGTGCCGAGGTTAGAACATGGCACACGCATACGATTGCAGTCACGTGCTTATCGCATGTGTGGGCATGCACCTGCCAATCAAATGCTCGGCGCGTTCCATGCAAGGACTCACACTACCATTCACCTGCTTTTACATTATTACTGAGTTTATTTTTCAATAGCTTGCAGCCCTATGCTGCTCTTGATCTGCGTAAGTCTCCCGAGACTCAGACAGACCCAGGATGGCAATCAGAAGTCACCCCACGTTTCGTTACTGTTTTTAAAGAAACTGGAAACTTTGTATATCACAGCCTTCTACTGGAAACAGAAGATTTCGTTTCCCCAAACCCTGGCTGCTCAGGAGCCGTGCAGGACACCCCTGGGTGGTCCTCCTCGGAAGTTCTCTGGGTGGAGGCAGAGGGACGAGCAGGGAGGACCGAACGCCTCACAGCCCGTGGGAGAAACGCCTTCCTCAGGACTCAGCGCCTGGCTGGGTCGCCTCGGACATTCCCACGTGTCTCCCGACCGGCTTCCAGGGCCTGCAGGTGCACCTTCCTGGGACTCGAAAGCACCTTTCTGAGTCCTGGAGCGGGGCCTGGCCTGGCCGCTTGTAGATGAGCAGCTGGAAGGGGCCTAACCCCACGGTTTCCCGCACAAAGCCAGCTCCCCCTGGGTCACGACACCGGAAAGACCTGTCCTCCCCCCAGTGCCTCCAACCCCGCAAAGCCCCACCGTCCTTCTGGGCTCCCTCCCCCAGCCCCAGAGCAAAGGAACAGGCCCTGCCCACCACCCTGCAGTGACCCAGAGGCCATCCCGGACCGCGCAGTCTCTGGAAACTGGACAGGCCTCCCTGGCAGCTGCCGCTGGGGAGACCTAGGGGCACATTTCCCTTTAAGGACCAGTTGGGGGACCGTTGTTGACTGTGATTGGAAACTCCCTCCCCTGAGGGCTGGGTGTGGACACCATTGTTCTGTGGCACAGGCACCTCTGGCTCAATTAGTGGCATGTCACTGGGGTGGCCCTATCCGGTCCCCCACGGGGGAGGTGTAGAGTTGCAGCCCCAGTTGTTTGGAGCTGGTGATCACATCCAGACTCCCTGAGCCCGGGGCGCAGTGGGGGGGGGGGAGGGGACGGGACTGAGACAGGTTCACAAAGAAGTGAATAAACAGGTAGGAATCTCTCTCTCTGGTCTTAGAGGTGAACCTGGGTCCTGTGCGCCTCCCTTAGGCAGGAGTCTGCGGTGGGGTGTCTCCTTTCCTTGCTATTTGCATATTTCCTAGGAGACCGCCTGCCATCCAATCACGGGTTAGGATTTGAAAAGAATCTGTGGACGTTGTGCTTTAGCCGCTCCTCCGCTCCTCCTCGCAAGGGCTGCGGGCCCCGAGCCCTGCGTCTCTGAGACGCACAGGCGCTCTCCCGCGCCGTCTCTTCTTTCAACACTTCTGCCTCCAAACTCCTCCG
This sequence comes from Anoura caudifer, assembly GCA_004027475.1. Lineage (NCBI taxonomy): Eukaryota > Metazoa > Chordata > Mammalia > Chiroptera > Phyllostomidae > Anoura > Anoura caudifer. The sequence continues at coordinate 22,422 of PVKU01002573.1, read as the reverse complement.
AGAGGGGAAGCGCGATGGGGGCGCCCAGCGCAAAACAGGCACGCACGTTCGTGCGCGTTCACCGCAGAGCGTATGTGTTCAGCACCAAGTCCTACTTTTCATTTTTCTCCGGGCGCACCATTCCAACTTCATTGTGTTTTAGATGCAACTTAGATGTGTTTCTACGTGATATGTAACAGATTCAATGCATTCAACATTTGAAACGCGCGTGTGTGCGCATAGACTCACGTGCATGTCGTTTTGGGAGGAGAGCGAGTTCTAAGCACTGACTCGGAGACCTTCCGTGTAGATGCGAGGACAGCCCGCCGGCCGTTCCGCGCTTGCGGGACCCCCCCCCCCCCCCAGAGCTGGAGCTGCAGGAGGCTTGGCCGGTTCCCTCCCCCGCAGAGGGCTGGACTGGGCGGGGCCCTTCAGCAGGTCCTTCCCAGCACCGTTCCTGACCTCCAGACCCCGCAAAGCAGAGGGCTCCTACTCGGGTGCCAGGCCCCCCGTGTGCAGGTGGGTTATGCGTCTATTAGACGGCACAGCGAGAACTGTCCAGCACAGAGAGCGTAAAGCACAGGTGCCTCGTGCCAAGGGCTGTGTGAGCCTCGCTCTAGCTGGCCACCCCGCACCTGCCACAGGCCAACTGCTGCTTCGTGGGTCCAGTTGGGGACCAGCGTCCCCTGCCCCCGGGCTATTTGTTCACGAATCAGCAGTGACCGGGATCTTCACCCCCCCCCCCCATGGCTCCCCTGGGCCTCCGTGAACTTGGGAGCTCTTCATGAAGAGCACAGAAAATGCGGGGAAACACGCCCACAGTCCCCACCTCCCAGGGATCTCTTGGGACTTTCAGAGGCTCCGGGGCCGGGTGACTGCGAAGGCCCAGGCCCCGGGGGCTTTGGTGGCTGGGCCACCTGTTCCTTTTTGCTCACACGTCAGTTCCTGAGAACCAACGATGGGGGTGATCAGATGCTCTGCCTTCGGCTACAGCAGGAGAAGTGGGAGCTGGACGAAACGTCCCTGCTCAGCTCTGGACACATGTCCGGGGACCATGCACTGGCCTTCAGGGGCCACCTGTTCGGATGCTCCTTCGGGGGCAGCGTCCCCGCGGGCTGCAGGGCTCGGGCTTTGGGCCTGGGACCCGGGACACCGTTGGCCACCTCTCCCGTGCAGTCAGCCAGAGCCTCCACCGACGACGGCTCTCCGGGGGCCTCGCTCTCCGAGCGGCACCTGTCTGCAGGAAGCCCCTGGTGGGGAAGGCAGCTGAGGAAACACCGCAAAACAAGTGGGACCCACTTTCCAGCTCTGATGCAACCCTTGCAGGAGCCCAGGGCTCATCCGCAGGCTTGGGTTACACTTCGGGGACAGACAGGACCGTGAACACACGGCGGAAACTCAAAGCATCGTCCTGGAGACGGCGGGGCCTCCAGGAGGAACTTGGGCGTGGACCTGAACCTGAGCCTGTATGTTAAGCGTTGCAGCCCAAGGAAAACCCAATGAGACTTTCTGAAGACTCTGGGAACACGCGTTGTGGGCTTCGACGCAGCCTTTCTAGGCATTTCTGAAGATATTTCCTCACGAGGAAAAGCGTGCTTTCCTTGCAGAACAGCAAGCTGACGTCCTCTGTTCCCGGAAGCACTCTGTCCTAGGACGTGCAAGACCCACCGTGGTCCCTTTCCTCTCTCTTCACCTCTTTCTCTCTGAGACTCCCTTGTCCCCAGCGTCGGTGGCCTTCTGTCGCTTGGCCTGCAAGAAGACATCTTGCTCGAGGCCCTGAATGACTTCAGCTCTCTGGAGAAGCACCGTGCGCCTCGGTTCAAAAGACACTCCCACCTGCAGAGGCCTCCTGGGAGGTGCGGTCGGGCCGCCCCAGGACCCACGGCGGGAAACAGCCCCTTGGGGAGAAGAGGGTTCTAACAGAGTCTTTTTGGTCCCTCGGTGCCCAGGCTCCCAGACAAAGGGGAGGTCCAGACGGGTCCCTGGCACGCCAGCCTCTCAGGTCACCAAGACGTCTACAAGACGGTGTGTAGGTGGCTTCCGAAACAGAGATGACTTGTAAGCTTCAGGAAAATGAGGCCTGGGCAGGTGTGGATGGCCTCGGCCTGGCCGAGGCGCGCACGGCTGGGCTCCCCGAGGGCACTGAGCGGGAGCCATCGCCCCTGAACTGCGCCCTTGGAGGCAGCACCTGGGACCAAATCTAAGCTCCCTGCCGAAGTCTGAGCCCTCTCTTGTCCTGGCGGGGGGAATCCGGCCCACCCGCCCGGCGCCGGGCCGCAGCACTTCCCTGGGGGGGAAGCGGTTCTGCAGGTGAGAGGCACCTAAGGGACTGACCTTTCCGTCTGCAAATGCGGAACTTTCCCGGAAGCAGGGGTGAGGCGTGGCCTCGTACAGAAGCTCGGCCCCAGCACCATCCCCAGGCCGGCAAACGATCCTCAGTCACGTGCTGCCAGCGCAGGGCAGGCCTCACGCACCTGGCCAGAGGAGCATCCCTGACCCCACCCCTCCCCGCCCCTCCCCACAGGGAAATGCAGCCTCACGGTCAGCAGTCAGGGTCGCCACGCATCTCCTGTGCAAGGTGGGGTGGGAGCCGGGGGCAAGAAGACCACTCATTTCTGCTTCCCCAGAGCCGAAGGGCGTCCGCTGAGGGACCTGTCCAAGTCTGCGCCCCACGGACCCTGCGCAGGTCAGTGCGGGGCAGACCCTGCCGGGAACCGAGTGGTGTGACCGCAGCACCGGAAGGACCGCACGGGGACCTGAGTGTGGCATTGGACGGTGCTCGGAGTTGCAGGGTGACGCTCTTAGGAAATTCCTGCCTGCCTGTCAGTGTGTGTGTGTGTGTGTGTGCGGGGGCTGTGGGTGTGTGCGCGCCACAGGTGGGTGTCTAACGTACTTAGACAGTGCTTCCCGGGTCGGAAAGGGACTCTGCTCCCCTCACAGGGGTGCACCTCTGCTGCGCGCTGAGGACCACAGCGCGCCCCGCCTCAGGCGGGCCGTCAGCTGATGCGTGGATGAGAGAGAGAAGGATGGATGATGCTTGGTGGAGTGATGCTAGACAGACGCATCGACGGACAGACAGACAGACAGACAGATTTTGGGAGCTTTAGAAATGTCAGGGCTGCCATCAGTCACAAGGAGGGGGCGGTGATGTGGGGTGTTTTGGGGTGAGCGCCAATGGAAGTGCCGAGAAATGGGAATTCCGGGTTCTTCTCCCCCTGACTCCCTGGGTGCGTCTTCCCTCAGGGCCTCAGGTTTCTGTTCATGAATTTATGCATTTGGGATGTCCTCACGAGGTGGAAGAACTCATACATATTCACAGGTTAATGAGTCAATTTTGTTACAAACATAAAATTTTCTAAACTCAGAGAAGAGCCCCTCCATCCTGAACTCATTCAACACGGGTGCTCCTTCCGCTCCCCTGCGGCCCTCCCTGTGCCCGGTCTCGGGGGCAGGTGCTGCGAGGGGCAGGCAGACAGACAGGTGGACAGGAACGGCGCTGTGTTTGGGGACATGCTGGGAGCCGTGAAGGAAGCGGACGGAGGCGGTGTGACTGGGCAGCGACAGGGACGACACTGGCTTTCTACCGCGACCTTCACCGAGGGCCTCAGACGGAGCACCCACTGCACGGAGGGCGCTCACAGGCGCTGCGGGTCAGCTGTTACAGGGAGCAGAGTGGGACCAGGGGAGTGAGGCCGCCTGGACAGGGAGATCCTCGGATTCTGAGATGCAGGTTCAAGCCGATATCCCGGGTCCCAGCTCTTTCAGAAGCACCACAGGGCTGTGGGAAGAGGACCAGTGGAGAAGAAAACGCAGGCTGGACTCAGTGGGCACGGGCCTGGCACAGCTGGGTGGGCAGTGCGGTCAGCCCCCCATCACCTGGGGGCGGCTGGCAGGTTGGAAAGGAACCCAGGAGATGAGGAAGGAGCGAGGCCTGTCCCAGGCCAGGGCCAGGCACCTTAGCTTCCTTCCGCGGCCCCACAGCCTTCGGCCTGAGCCCACGGAGTTAAACCAGAGGGGCCCAACCCCAGTGGGCTCTATAAGCAACAACGTCCCCCCTCCCCCCTCTGCCATCTTGCACCTTCCTTTTTCCCCTTCAACGCCCACTGCCGCCCCACCCCCACCCGAATTTCACTCCTATACCTCTCTAACACACTCGTTATTTGCTGATGATGAGATAGGCCTGCCTTCTAGAAAAAAACCCAGATATTATTTGCAAAGGCTAAAAGGCAGGTGTTCTCAGGCTTATCTGAATATTTATTGTAAATCCCCGCTTTGAAATGTAAATGCGCCCACAGTCTGTCTGGTTTGAGATAAAGCGGGGAACAATGAGTTAATCCCTGGTTTGTGCAGCTACCAGAAGCCGGGCACCTTGGAGTGGGGGGCGGGGGGCGGGGGTCACACACGGGTAGGAGCTCCCTGTCCCGGAAAGTGGATTGAGTATACAGATGTCGTCAGACATGAATGTGCCACGCGTGCTCGCCGAGCACCACGGGAAGACGACCGCTTCGCCTGCGAATTCCACCTTCAATGTCACCGTCCTTACACAATTCCGCCGTCGTTGTCCACACAAAAAGCAGTTTTTCCTTTCCAGGGTGAAGTTAAATGTGTTCGTCTCTGAGAAACACGATTTAATCTTTCTGAGCGGCAGCGGGAAGGAGTGCGGAATCTCTTTGATTTTTTTTTTCTATCATTATCTTTAAATCCTCGCAGGGAAAAAAAAAAAAAAATTGGATGGCAATAATCTGCCCAGGCCCATTAAATTCAATCCTATCCACATTCTTCTTTCTCCTCTCATCTCTTTCCAAAAACAAACAAGCAAGCAAGCTAACCTTTGTACGGCAAACTCCAGGGTTCCCTCGGAAAGACACGGGGTCCAGGAGCTGGTGCGGCGCACACTTTATTTGGGGGGGCATTCTTTCTGTGGCCACCCTAGCGCGTCATTCACAGCTGGAGCAACTGTGAAAATCCCCTAATTCTTTCATTTTGCCGTTATTCCAGAATAAGTCCTGCATAAATGCCTTTTTATCAGGGATTTTCCCATTACCTTGTGTCCCTGTGACTTGGTTTAGACGCTTCTTTCTCCGAATTCTTTTTCCTCCTCCACTTCCTCCCGGCCACCTGATGTTCCCATCTGGTGACCACTTCAGACCCCGCAAGGCTTTCCGGGGTCCTGCACCCACCACACCCTTGGGTGCGGAGCGGTTCCTGTCAGGGCGCAGAGGCGCCCAGGCTGGCTCTCGCTGCCTGTGTGGACGGCAGCGGCTCTGCCCGGTGTCGGCTGGGTCCCCACACCCACACCTCTGCGGCTGAACGTGTGGTGGGGGACTCGCCCCTTGGACACGTCCCCGGCTTGAATACGATACTTGAAAGAGAGAAAGAGCCTTGGGAAAATGTGCCATCTCTGCGAACCCCTCAGGCTGACAGCGAAGGGCGTTTGGGTGGAATCCACCCTCTCCGCTCCCCCCCGCCTCGTGTCACCGTGGGGGCATCTCACCGCCGGTTTGTTGAAGACGGGGCTGGGCGGGAGGAGACACGGGCTAGTCCGTGGGTGCAGCGTGCTCACCGGGGAGCACGAGTTTGCACAGCCTTGTTACCGGGGAGTCACAGCGCGGGGCAGCACTAACGAGGCATCGGGGCGTGTTCCCCAGACCAGCTCATTCGTGGGGGCCGCACAGGCCCCTTACATCTGGGAGCCTGGGCGTGTTTTTGGGTTGCGTTGGCAACTCGGGCCTTTTGGTCATTTCTTCTGGGCCATCTGGCTGTGACAGCTGTCACCCCGCTGCTCGCCAGGATTGACTCGGCTGATCCGGCTGGCGAGGCGGGTGTCCCCCTTCCGTCTGTAACGGTCCATGCGCGTCCCTCCGGAGCTGTGCACTCAGTTGAAGAGGACGACCCTCCCGGCTAGAGGACAGGGCCGGTCTTTGGTCAAGGGCATGTGAGCAGCTGCCCTTCCCTGCTGGAACTTCCCAACAAGCTCTCAAGGTCATTTCATGTACGGATCTCCTGAGCACTTGCTAGGGGCCAGCCACGACGCCCGCTGGGGCTTCACCGAGATGGACCAACTGTGGTGTTGAGTCCATTTCCTTAACAAAGCCCCCCCCCCCCGCAAATTGTATCAGCGTCAGGCCTCACAAACGTGGCCCACCCCCGCTTTACACACTTCACAACAGACTTAGCGCTGCGCCGTGAACTTGGCAACGCGACGTTAGACCCCATCACACCAAAACCCAAAAGAACAAGCGGAACGACAGATGAGCCATCAAGGCATCTTGTCGCTACCGAACCCACTTGGTGGCTCTCACCTCAGCAGAACGTCTGGTCTGATGCCGTTTGCTGATTGGAAAGGTGTCGGGTCCATCGCTTCCCTGCATTTAAAGCACATGTGCTATGACTCGATAAGACTACAGCTCCATTGTAAGAAAATCCATTTACGTTCACCAGGGAGTCCGTGAGAGTTTCTCCTTCCAAAGAGAAGCTTAGACAACGCTCAAGTTCAACACCACGGTGCCCTAAAATCTCAGCCGCTGCTCGGGGTGAGGCACTGGACAGGCGGCTGTGCTCGGCTCGGGAACGGGGCTAAGATGTGAGCCCGGGGATGCGGGACTGTAGGGTGTCTCCATGTTGCCGCCTTGGTCTTCTCCAGTGGCTGGCTGAGTGGCTGGTGGGGCCCGGTTCCCGGAGCCCACCTGTGGCCCGTGTCGGAGCTGCAGTGGGAGCCGCCTCAACACAGGTAGGAGTTCATTCAGGGCGGCAGCCCTTCACGCCTCCGGGGGCTCCCCACGGACAGCAGGGCCAGACTCCTGGCAGGACACATCAGCCGCTCCACTCCCACTGGGCCCCGTTACCCCCCAGCAGGGAGCCCCTCGCTGGTCCCTGGGAACAGGTCAACCTCGTTTCTGTCGTCTGAGCGCCTCCTGCTCCTGAGGGCTCCACGCGGCTCCCTGTGACCCGGACTGCGGTCCAAGCACCCTCTCCACCGTCTTCTCCTCGGGGCCACCCCTCCTGTCCACGCTGACATTCCCCACGTGGCACCCATCCCCTTCCAGGCCAGGCCCCAGTTTCTAGAATATTAGTGGCACCACCGGGAACACAGGACCTGATCCGATGATCTACTCCTGCCGTGGCCTCGTCCACATTTGAGGGTTTGGGTTCCACACCCTGAGTTCCGTTTCCCTGGTCCGACTATAAAAATAATGGAGCGTGTAACCTTTGCTGATGAGGCTTTCTTTCCCTTGGGCTTGTTTGAGACTTGGATTCGACAGTTTTGACGCTCATCAGAGAGAGGGGTCTCCATGCGGCGGGGCTTCAAACACGCCCCCTGAATGAATCGACCATGTGCTCTTTCCCGTTTTTCTCCAGGACGGAGTGTCGCGGGCCCTCAGGACACTGGGCAACATCGGGAAATGGCGATGGGCCCACTTTCAAGTCAATCTCATTTCACTTATTTATTTTTACAAGTTGATACACATGCAAAAGTGTGTTTTCCTCTCCTCAGGGAGAAATAAGATTTCTAGAGTCTGATTTTCGTGGGAGATCATTTTCAGTTCAAACCAAGTGTCTGCAAAAGTCAAATTTTGCTTTTTTCCCTCCTCCTTTCATCTAAGTTCAGTGGCTGAGCCTTGGCCACAGAGGGGTGTGACCGGGTCGTTGCTGGGGCCAACGCCCCGAGTTTCACCAACGTCCCCACGTGGGGGTCCCATGTTGATAAGATGAAGTTTGCAGTCAGAGCCGGAAGCAAACGCAAAGAAGAGTGAGGTAGGGAGTCTTGTGAAGCTCCAGGAGTTCTGAGGTCATCCTGCTCTCACCGTTCTCCTCGGTCTCACCTTCACCTGGGACAGAGCCCGGGACGGTGACTCCAAGCCAGCCCCTGGGGCCCGGCCACGACGTTGCTCAGCACCTCGGAGCAGACTCACGGGCTCCGTTGCCCTTGGCCGTGGAGTTGCGGCACGTGAGTCCTCCGTGACAGGTTGCCATGGGGGTGGAGGTGACAGGGGGTCCAGGGAGGGCTCACGAAGGTTGGCCGTGCTGAGGCCCGGCTGCCCCGGCAGGGACTGCACCCTAAGTCAGCTCCACTGTGCCCAGGGAGCCCCCTTCCTTTCCCACTGGAGACTGAAAACTCCCTGTCCCTGGCTGCGCTGAAACACAAAACGTGTCTCGGGGGAGCAGAGCAGAGCTGCCCCCCTGGAGGGGGCCCGGCCCGGGGGCCACATCGCAGCCATGTCATCTCACAGCTGAGCTCTTTGGTCCTAAAGTTGCTTTCTTTACTGCACCCCGACGTGGGGACTCCCGTGGGTGCCAGTGACCACGAGCTGTCGACCTGTACCCCAGAGGTTGTGTTACGAGGGTTAAACGAGAGGTGTGACGCGTGGCACCCCTTCGGAGCTAGCTGCCTTCCCGGAGCCTTGCCGAGCCCTCACGGCCCCCTCTAAGCACAGCCAGCTCCTGCCCCACTCACCCCTGGGTGAGACAGGTGCCCACTGACTGCCCTCCAGCCGTGGCGCCAGGAGAAGCAGGCGACGGAAGTTTCTGGAAATGGTCAGGGCTGCCGGGTTGCCCGGAGCATCTGCACGTGGTGCCTGGGCTGCCCCTCACCACGGTGACGTGCTCTCCAAGACCTCAGTTAACACCACGTGGGTCTACGAGTCCTGGACCGCGTTACTGCTGCGCAGGCTGGGTCAGCCCCTCTGTGTGCCTCGGTGCAGGGCCCCTGACTTGGGGGGGTCGGAGGCCGCCCCCATCATCATAGACATTCAAGGCTCTCACCCACTTGTCAAGAGAGGGTCGCACAGCCTGATGACACACATTAACACCCGGAACGTGTTCTTGAAAACAAACGGCGTTTAAGGGTGCACGAGGCAGGCGAACGCTCGGTGGCGATTTGAGAGCCCTGCTGTGCCAGGGCTGGAGGCCCCGGCCTGCAGGTTCGGCTTTGCCGGAATGTTCTCCAGCCGCCTGAGGACACAGCCCCGTCTGCGATGAGCCGCCTCTGCTCCAGGCTCCTTCGGAGTCCCCGTCTCCAGCAAGCAAGGTGTGTCCCGGCCCCTCGCCCCTCCCCGGTCACCAGCGCACAGGTGCATGGCCATGTTCTCCATCTCGTCTCTCCCAGAGCGCCTCGCCCTGCCTACGACAACGTCGGAAAGAAAACGTTTGTTCCCGAGCTCGAGAAAGTCTCCCTCGGGGCAGGCAGGGCTCTCTCTCCTCCCTGGACTGAGTGCCGTTTTCTCCCTCCAGCCCCAGACATTTGATTTCCATTAACCGAAACAGACTCTCTTTACAAAAACACATGGAGTGGGGGGTGGGGTTTCATAATCAAAACTCCATGTGGCTGAAACTTGCCTCATCTTACCAGCTTCTCCACCAGCCTGGCTCCGCCTCTGCCGAGAAAAAGAGGGCGAGACCACATCTAGGGGGCCTTTTAAACGGAAGAATCTCCGAAGTCCCCGATGCAACACGCGCAGGGGAGTCAACACGGAGCACACGGCTGTTTCCGTGTTCGCTGCGGGGAGTGTTATCTCCCCTGCTCCGCGATCGCGGCTCGGACCGGCGGCTCAGTTTGCCGGTTTTCCCGGAGACGACACGCGTTCGGGGCCTGGGAGGCCTCTGCGCAGCAGGCGGACAGACAGTCAGTCCGGGGGCTGAGGAAGCGGAGGAGGAAGGGTGTGTGTCGTGGGAGCCGCACATGGGGCGTCTTAAATGTTTCGGTTTGCCCTGGGTTTTCAAATGCTGGTCTCACCACGGCCGATGGACCTTCGTTTAGTCATTTTTCCAGTCGAACAGAAGTCACAGCGAATCTGGAGAGAGGCCCCAGCCGGCACAGATTCGTCGGTGTTGTTACTGAGCTACGGCTTTTGGAAACTGGGTGAGGGTCTCCGTTTGTCCCCAGAGCTCTCACTTTATGGGAACGCAGCCGCCAACTCTGTTAGGAATCTATTTTGTGCTTTAAATTTAAATGCATTTTTTAAAAGTATACGGGCCAAAGCTTGCCAAAGCTTTCCAAAGTCCAACGGGTCTTCTTGGTGTATGTAATGGGTGTAGATGTAACTTGTATAACGTGTTAAATAGCGTCTACTTATTACATATTGGCATTTGTCAAATGAATGTATGTTTCTATGAAGATTTACATAACATTTAACATATTAAATAATGATGTAACATATGTTGTTGGCTAGCTTTGACTCACTGGAGGGAGGACACACGTCACTTAAAAATGTTTTCCCCGTATTGACCCTACGGGAACCTCAGATGAAGTAAGCGGCTTGAGCTAACACGCGGCAGGAATACGTACCTGGCCTCGGGGGTGGGGTGTTTTCCTGGGCCTGTGGACGGGTCACCTGCATTAAATTACAGGGGCAAATCACCCCTTCCCTTCCTTGCTGCCCCTCTGAGGGCTCCCAGATGTGAGGAGAGAAAAGAATACTCGTAAAAAAAAAAAAAATAGAAAAAGGCCGCATCTATTCACTCCGAAATGGGTCATTCAGGGGGAGGGTTTGGGATGGTTGGTGTCCCTTTATGATGGAAATGTATGTTAATTGACATTTACCCCCAAGACTCGCCTCCTTTTGTGACTTTTTCTGGGGCTGGGGAGGAGCGCTGGGCACCTCAGGGCCCCCCCCCCCCCCCCCCCCCCCCCCCCCCCCCCCCCCCCCCCCCCCCCCCCCCCCCCGGGCCGGCTTCTCTGTGATTCTAAGGAGACTCACGGAAAACCAGGCTTAGGACGAAAAGCCCACATTAGTAAAACTTGCACGCGTCTCCACGAGGAAAGTCGCTCGTAGACATGATTATTAGAAAACTTAGAAAAAATATATGCCCAGAGTGGCTGCTGGCATCCTGGTGCGGCTTGGTCTTTTCTCCCCGTTCCGTGCAGAAACACAATCCTGCGTCTCACCTACTGGCGGGTACACTGCCAACAGGAAGACGCACTCCTGGTCAGCAGAAGGCCTAGAAATGGTGTTCGGTGAAACGGGGAGAAAGGGAAAGGCACCCACGGGCAGCCAGCTCGGCCGGCCCCTCTGTGTCAGTCTTCCGCACCTGTGCGCACGCGTCGGCGACTGCTTCCCCCCCCACACCCCCCAGGGCCCCGGCAAGGGGTGGGGCCAAACCAGGTCGTGCTGCACATGCCGTGTGTCACTTGCTTTCCCCCCTTCGTGGTACCAGAAACTTCTAAGGGGTGGGCGGGACAGAAACCCCAAGGCTCCGTTGCCACCGGGGTTGGGGGCTGCTCTTTCCTGCAGGCGTCTGCTGGCTCCTGGACGCCTGGCTGCACGGGGAAGGGTGTCCTGGGTCCTTGTTAAACACGGGGCACATTGGGCACCTCTGGGGGGAGCGTGGGGGCGGGGGGCGGGGGCGGCACTCCGCTCTGCCCCAGCTGGGGGGCCTGGAGAGTTCTGAGACGGGGAAAGCCTTCACGTTAATGCCTCGGAAAGGAAAATAAAGCGTCGTCTGTGCGGCTCGCTGGACCGGAAACTCCACTTGGCTTTTGGGACAACACTTGGGGAGGAGGGGGGAGGTGCGGAGAGAGACCCCAACAACTGGGTGGTTCTGTCACAGAGGCTTTCGACCACACTGGCTCCAGAGGCCCGGATAAGGCGGCCTCAGGCCCAGCCCTCCTGCCTCCCCCAGCGCCTCAGTAATGCGTGTTTGCTTTTTCTGGCACCAGCACTGAGACCCCGAAATCTGACCCCTGGGAAGCCAGAGCCTGGGGCTTACAGGGATTGCTCTGGAGGACAGCTTCTTGCACACAGGCCAGCCACCCCAAGTAGAGGCCAGGCGTTCGGGGCGTACGCCGCGGTCTACTCAGCTCGGACCGAAAGCGCTCCCCAGGCAGAAACGTGGCCCAGCTGTTCCGGGGGATGGACGATGGATGGGAGGGCTCGGCCACCGTTCTGGGCGTGGGCTGCCGGGGTGGCCTTCTGATGAGGCCGGTGGAGCCCCGTCCTCCTTGGCAGAGCCCGAGGACACCCTTGGGGACCTCGGCCCTGGGACGGCTGCGCTGCCTGCGTCTGGGCCACCCCGCAGCCCCGCGGTCGGAGCAGGTCGGGTTTTGCACCAACACAGCTGGGCCCCGGGCGCTGCTGCCCGGGAAGGAGCTCGCGTGGCGGCTTCTTTCCCGTTCTCCCCTGTGGTCTTCCGTCTGATGTCTGCCGGCCTCTTCAGGGAGACGCCTCCAAGATGAGAGTGAGGGAACACAAACCACAAAGCCTCTCGTCCCCTTCGACACGCAGTGTCCCATTGCCAGATGCGGATTCAGGCCGATGCCGAATTACCGAGCTGAGCGAGATACGCGTATTTTAAATTCTCCGATGCATGGATGTTTTCAATGCGCAAAACTTCATAAAAACCATGGTGATACCCAAACCGCTCTGAGCTAGTTTCATCAGGACTGAGAAGGGGTCACGTGACAAGGCCTTGGTTTTATTGTTGTTACTGTGTCATTTTTATTTTGCGGACGTCAGGGTCGTTCGTTGGACTGCCCTGGGGAGAAAGAACATTTAAAAATATTCGCTGTTAATACTTCGATAAACCGACGCTTCTTTTCCAGCTTTGTTACGCTATCTTCCATTTAATTTTATTTCACGTCCTAAGAGAACTTCTATTTTTAAGGGGAAATGTAGTTTTCACACTAAAATGATAAAAAAAATTATGGTACTTTCTTATTGTTTAAACTATATCATGCGTTTATTTATTCAGAAAAATGACACCATTAGATATAGGTGTGTGTGTCATGCTGTGTGCATATGTGATGCGGTGTGAGTGATACAGTGTGTATATGGGTGTGTGTGATGCGGTGTGTGTGATGCAGTGTGTATATGGTTGTGTGTGATTTGGTGTGTGTGGGTGTGTGTGATGCAGTGTGTATATGGGTGTGTGTGATTTGGTGTGTATGGGTGTGTGTGATGCAGTGTGTGTGGCTGTGTGTGATGCAGTGTGTATGGGTGTGTATGGGTGTGTGTGATGCAGTGTGTGTCAGGCAGTGTGTGTCAGGCAGTGTGTGTGAGGCAGTGTGTGTGATGTGGTATGTGTGGCACACTGTGAGTGATTCAGTGTGTATATGGGTGTATGTGATGCAGTGTGTATACGGGTGTGTGTGGTGCAGCCCAGTCAATGTGGACGGCTGCGAACGTCAAAGTCAGTCGACGTGGGTGAGGGATGCTCCTCTTGGGAGAAGGATGACCGGCCGCCTCCTGGGGAAGCCGAGAGACGCCGCACTTCTGAGGCCGGGGTTGCCGGCGAGGGGCCTCTGCTGCAGCCGCCCCAGCACTCGGACGGGCGCAAGGAGGGCTCCACTCTGCTTGGTGCCCTCGGTCAGAACCTGGGAATCGCCCTTGACCTCCTCTCGCCCACCTGCATCCCACATCCGTCCAAAATGGGATCATCTACCCCCGCCCCCCACACTGCCCCCACCTGGACACAACACCCCCTCTCCCCTCTCCCCTCCGCACCACCCCAAACCAGCCTTCTGAACTTGGTCGGACCGGCCTCCTTGCCCTTCAGACTCATGGCAAACCCTCTGCCATGCCACTGGGGGCCCTCCCTCCACGGGGCTCCAGGCCCCTCCCCATCCCCCTCACACTCAGACGTCCTGCTCCAGCTGCACCGCCCACTGAGGACACCCCCCCAACACAGCGGGGGCCCTTGGTCCTCCCTCTGCCTAGAACCCTTTTCTCCAGCTGCCGGAGCCCTGAGCCCCCCCACAAACAGCCTCGCTGCCTCCTTCTGCAGCGACACACGCAGCGGTGCTGCCCCCCGTCCCCTCCACCCGTCCCAGCATTCCTGCTGCCCGCACTGCCCGAGCCACCGCCGGACACCCTGCGGCCTCCGGTCCCTGCGTGCCCCACCTGCCTCCCCCACGGGCAGCTAGAGGCCACCAGGAAGGGAAGGGGCGTTGCGTGGGGGCACCGCATCCCGCATGCCCAGAACATGGCTGGGCCGTGGGGCTGTGCCCGCGCCCGAACGGATGGAGAGGCACTTGCATGGCGTTGCCCTCTGCTGGCCCCTGGGGTCCGCACCCAGAGTGGCCATCCTCTCTGTCTGGGCCCCAGCAGACAGCCGGGCCGCCCCTCCACCCGCCGTGACCCTGGGAGCCCACGCTGGAGCCGAGAAAGAACCACGGCTGACCTCACAGGACTGACACTCACTTTTCAAAGCGAAAAATGCTGCGTGGGCTGGGAAGGGCCGCTTTCAAGGCCCCGGTGTTTCCTAGACCTCGGGCCACGCCCCGGAAAAGTCAGCGGGGTTCTCGGAGCAATTTCCTTAATTGTTGTCTCAGGTGGGTCGGAGCCCGGATTATAAAACGTGGGATTTTGTGACGGTTCCAGCCATAGTTACATTTTGTTCGCTGCGTTTCGGGAAGGAAGACTAGCCCCGTGTGCACATTCTGGATTCTGCGTCCTCTGGAATAATTTCTTAAAGGCAGGGTGTCTGAGCAGAGCGCTTTCCGTCGCATTTTCTACGCTGAGCTGGTGTTCCCCATCTTTGTAGGAGCGCCCCAACACTTAACGACACTCAAGGAGGTCACACCAGCCAGGGGCTGGTTTTTTTAAGGGTTACTGAGTTATTTGCACGGAAGATAAACCGTGATTTTTGCTATTGTTGTTGTTTTGATGTGATTTTGTCAGTGAAAACAGCTTCTGTCCCACCATTCTTGGAAAGGGGAGAGAGACGAAGGAATCTGGTGAAGAAGGGCTGGGATTTCTCTCCCTGAGGCTTCTTGAGCCACAGCCACGGTATGAAGGTGACAATTTCACTCTCGAAAGGAGCCGACCCCTCCCCAGCCGGCTGGAGCAGCAGCCGGCCTCGGTGCCAGGGCCCAGGTCTGCGGGTGACCCCGTGTTCCAGTGGTCTGCGGGCTCAGACACACTCCGGCTTCTTAACGAACCAGAAAGGCGGGAGCCCCCCCAAACTGGGGGTGGCTCCCAGGGACCCCGTTTCATACAGTTTTCTTAATTTTTATCTTTTTCCAAAAATAAGTGGCTCTCGAGTCAAGCTCTAGTTACTTACACTTAAAATATCACAAGGAATCAAGCAGAAATGCCAGCAGCACCAAGGAAAAGGACAACAAAGTGGATTAATATTCATTATCTTTATTTTCATGTCATCAGCGTATCATGAAAGGCCATTCATAATAAAGGCGAATTTGTCTTTGGCTGAGATCTTTCAGATGACAGGGTAGGAGCCAGAGCTGACGCGGGTCGGAAAGATTTACTCCACTTATTTCTGGCCAAGAATGCTGCAAATGAGGCTCTGATTAAATCCGATACATCACATGTACGATAATTATTCAAATACGCACACTACATCATCAAAATTAGTACTTAGTATTAAAATATTCAGGCGACTACGTTGTCTTTTGACTTTTGGCAAGATAGTTGCTAATATCCCAGTCTCATTTCATGGAAGTGTTTCTCGGAGCCTCCTTGAAATGCCAAACAGCAAATCCTGATTTAAAGCAGACGTAAAGTTTTGACGGATAGTACGCGCGTTTCCGTGGCGGGAAGTGCAGCACCGACAAGACAAGCGTGGGGGCCGGCGAGCCCTGGAACTCGGAACGTGTTCCATCCCAGACGAAGGGAAGGAACCGCCGGCAGATCGACACACGGCACGGACGAAACAGCCGCCCGTGGACTCTGCTCCCGGTGGGACCAAAGTCCTTCCCAATGCGGCGTTCGCTCCAGGCCAGCGGAGAGACGTTCCCCCAGGTCCTGAAGCAGCAGCACCGATCACGTCCTTCTTCACCTGGCGCATCTGGCGAAAGCGGACGGGAAAACGGGACCGCCGGACTCAGGCTCCGGCGAAGCCAGAATCAACAGCTCAGGGCCCAGCTGCAAGAGCATGTAGGAAGCGTGAGCAAAACTACACACTGGTAATCCTAGTGTTTCCACAATTGTTACCAACAGCAACGTGTCCATCGGTGCAAAGCCACAGGAGTCCTCTGCCCTTTCCGGAAACACAGATACAAGTTTCCAGAGCAGAGGAGGAAAAGGGGCAGAGAGGAGCTGGGGTGCACGGGAGAGAGAGGGTCTCTGCCCATGGAAGGTGCCCCACGCAGCCCTGAACAGACATGAAGGTTCTGGTCGGTCCGTGAACCCGGATGGGTGTGAACCGGACACTGATTAGTGTGCAGTTCTGTGTGATTGGGTGATTCATCAGAACGTCACTGATGCAAACTTGTCTGCTACAAAGTATCAGTGCAGGTTCATCTTAACCAAGAGAAGTTAAAACTCTGGACCTCATGGTGCTGCTCTGCAAGGACACACAGCCCCCCGGGCCCCTGGGCTCCACATTGTGACACATGGGTGTCCCATCCGGGCGAGACCTGGCTGCAGAAGGCTCAGCAGACAAGAGGGGGCTGGATAAAAACTGACTCTGGCCTTATTTTTTCTTTTTTAACAAAATGAGGTAACTTTATTTTGGGGCCCGTTGCAAGAAGATAAGACACGCACAGGCTGTTCTAAAAAGTGGCCAAACCCGAGACGTTTAAATGATAAAGCCCAAAGCACTCAACACACCCTCGGCGGAGTGAGCCGACGTGACTGCTTCCCGCCTGTGCCCGAATGCCTTCTTCTTTGACCTTCTCCGCCCCAAACCACTGCTTTACGACCCGAATTTCCCAAGTGCAGATTCTGTGCTGAGGGTTTCTTGATTTCTGCTCTTCTTCGTCTTTGTGTGACAGCTACATGTCAGCATCTGCTACGCGTTCTTGCCCTTTGAGTTTCATTTCTTGCCCCGTTTAGCTTCGGGGAATAATCCATTTTTATTACACCGGCGACAAACCAACAGTAAACGAAGGGTCTTCACTCTTTCCTTGGGAGAGAACCCCATCCGGGTACCTCTGCTCTCTACTTCACGCCCCAGGTTTGCCCACCCAGTTCTCGAATCTTTCCGCTGGTTGGTTGTAGTTAAGTGGTTTTGCAGAACTGTATCTTACGTGGGATTTGCTCACACTTGGAGCTCCCAAATCTGACGGATGAGACGAAAATCACATGTCCTCAAAATCCCCTAGGAAGAGGCCTTACTCGAGGCCAATAAATCCTTTCGGCAAATTCCGGTTTCCCCTTACAGCGTGAGCAGCTTGCTTTCAGGGACCGGCACGCCCCGGCACGGACGCCGGTGAACTCGGGCACCCCGGTGGGACCTCCCTCACACTCGCCTTGTGTGGCACAGCAGCAGGAACCGAGAACCCTGACGCTCTCCTGCCCCCAATCTGTTTTTCCCTGGGGGGGGGGCAGGGGGAACTCAAGCACGCCCAGCCCAGCCGCATGCAGCCGATGCAGATGCAGCCGATGCAGCGTTCCCATCACCACGGCTTCCTGCCACGGAGGATAATGCTGACGTATCCAGGAAGCACGACTCCTAATTATTTGGACTTAATTTCGTATATAAATGGCACCGGTCCCAGACTTTTGTGCCACGGCTTCCCGTTCCTGGGTTACTTTCTCCTGTTACGTCTTCGAGAAGACGATGGGGGCGGGGGGGAGGCGGAGAGCAGGTGCCACACGGCGGGAAGCTGCTCTCTTGGCTGCACCAGCAAACGGCAGCTCGGGTGTTGCTCATTCTCCTGCGATGCTCCAGCAGCTTTACCTGTCTCCTCGGCCTGTTCCCTCGGCGACAAAAACTCCCTTTATGTCTCCGGATGTTGCCATCAAAGCATCTTTGATTTCAAAGAATCTTCTTTCCCATTTTCTTACACGTACGATGCATTTGATAGGAAGTTTTTTTTTTTTTCTTCATGTAGATCATCCAAAATAGACTTTTAACACACTCTGTTTATTATGTGGGTTTTGCTTTTTTCGGTCCCTGAGCTGTTCATTCGTCTTTGAAATTTCGGCCGCCAGCCGGTTCCAGAGCTGCGTGGGTGATGGTGCGTCTGGCCCTCCCGCCCCACTGACTGGAGACCGATGGCCGGTTCTGTGGCAGCAGAGCAGAGCGCGGGTCCCTGTGCGTGACCCGGGCTCCGGGAAGGCGGAGTGCGGCTGGAGCCCCAGCAGACAGGATTGGGAGTCCCCCCACCTGGTCTTGGTTTGCACCACGACCCCCGAACCAGAGGAGCAGAACCCGGTTCTCCGGGGGTGTCTCCTTGGAGGGCCCATCACTTTACCTCGGCCTCAGAGGCCGTCCCACGACCAGAGGCCTGGGTTCTGAAATTCTTTGTCTAGTGTGACAACGTGACTTTTCTGTTACTTTGGTCACTGAGGATTTTCGGTTTTAAAAAGTTTTTTTTTTTCTTCCCCAAATAGGCCACGTTCTCCCCACCATCCACAAATTGTTGCCTTCGCTTCGCCCTCAACACCCCCACTCGCCAGGCTGGGTAGGTCCCACCAAGGCGGGGACAGGCCTCTCCCCTGGCATGTGCTGGCCCGCCTGTCAGGGGCAGCTCCAAGGAGACGGGCCTTCAACCGAAGAGGCCGTGCAGGTCCCAGAAGAGGCCGAGCTGTCCTGCCAGGTCAGCCTGGTGGCCAAAGGCCCTTCCCTGAGCCCAGCACCCCTGGAATGCAGCTTCCACCCCTGCAGGCTGACAGACAGGGTGCCCCTCCCCTCCCTTCCCCTCCCCCACCGGGGCCAGGAAGCAGCCTGGAGGGCGGTCCTGAGCAGAGAGGATGCTGGGAAGGGCTGGGCGGATGGGTGTTGCGCATCTGGGGTGCAGGCACGTGGAGGGACGGAGAGGGAAGAGTCTGCCTGCTGGTGCTGACAGCACCTGCCTACACCGCCCCCCCCCCCTCCGAGGGACCGAGCATTTTCGTTCCCTTTTGAAGATTCTCTTTCGCCCCTTTAACACGTCTCTTCCTTGTTTCTTGTCTGTCCCCTTTCATCCCCCACATCCAGCCACTCAGAGGGCCCCCCACGCTGCGCAGGAGCACACCCCGACCCCGGCAGCGCCTGCGCGGCTGAGCTCACGGTCCTCCCCTCCGGGCTTCGGAAAGAAAGCTGCCCGGTAAAAAGCCATTCTGCGCACCCAACATCCTGAGCTTACAGTTCCTGCCGGATCCAGGCTGGGAACAAAGGTATCCCTGACAGGATTCAAGAGCCAGTTTGGACTCGGAACAGAACAGGAAAGACCCTGGAGACTGCCGTGTCCCAAGGCTTTTTGATCAGAGACACCGATCAATTAAAAGTTTTGGACACCGCCCAGCCCCAGGCCGGAGAGGCCTGCTGGGTGGGAGGCCCAGAGCCCAGCCTGGCCGACGGCTGGCTCTCCGGTGTGTGACCTCCCGCCCCCTAAACTCACGGACTCACGGGAGGACGGGCGGCAGCTCCCGGCAGCGGGGCCTTCCCTCTGCTGAAGCACCTTCTGGCGGGGTGGGGGGGGGGGTTCATCTGTTCCCTTCCTTGTCGTCTGTGGATCTGAGTTATCACAGGGTGTTTTGCACGTACTTACCTTCCTGGGAATGTTCTTGCTCCCGCGGAGCCCGGCGGACGCGGTTCCCGTTTGCGTGTGCGTGATAGCACGCTGGGGCATTCGCCGCTGCTCGGAAGTTCTGGTTAATGATGTGCACGCTGGCGCTTTTCCAGGACGCAGCCCAGCACCGCGCACCGGGCTGGTGGACGGAGGCAGGAGGGGGAGGCTGAGCTCCTTCCTCCCCGTCCCAACGGGGTGCTGCCATCTTTCAGAGACAGTTCTGCTTACAGGTTACTGGCCGGCGCTTGTTCTAGGACACCGTTTAGGCCGGGTGCCAACGCGGTCCCCAGCATGTCACAAGGGGCTGGGCCGCTTCCCCGTCCGCTGTGGTCCGTGCGCCCCGGCGTCCGGAAGATAATGGCACTTCTGTGATAAATGTCGGAGACATCCTGCTGCTTCTGGGACCCTGACCACCCCGGGAACACGGCCCTTGCTCCTGCACGGGGAGCACGGGGGAGACCTCAGGACCGGGCTTGTTTCTGGGAAAACCTGCGTGCGGCCCCTCCTCCTCCACTCGGCCCCATCACGTCGGGGATGACGGGGGTGTTCCACAGGAAGCGGCTCTCGGAGGAGTTTTCAGATCATATCGGGAACAAAGAGAGCGACGGTTTGGGGGCCGCGCAGCGTCGGGCTGCGAGCTAACACCCGTCGGAGCGTGAACGTGCTGGGGCCCCCGATGGGCACGCAGTGAGCTTGTCCACAGTGGGGCGGGGGGCTCCGAGGTCGCTCGTCCCTGGGCCAGTTTTGGGAGGGACAGCCACCTCAGTCCCGTTTCCAGAGCCCCAGGCTCGCCCGCCGCTCCGTTAAGAAGGGCTCTGCCGTTTGGACTTCCCATTTTTTACTGTCTGGTCCCAGCTGCCTGGCGCAGAGTCCTCAGATGGAGCTCTCCCCCCACGGGCTCCCAGATGGCAGGCCAGGCTGCAGCCATCTGGGGTCGCAGCCGTTCGCCCCTGACTTGGAGTCACCACACAGCGCTGGGGCTTCCAGGCCTACAGCTGCGCCGGCCCCCACGCCGCTGGTCGGCACCACCCCGGCCGCGGACACCGGCCCTCACCTCCTGTTCCCGTTACCTGGGACAAGACAGGGACACACGGATTCTTCCCCTGTGGAACTCCATTTCAGGTGGTGTGCCGGCTCCGTGCCTTCCCGGTGCGAGGGACTGTGGGGCTCGTGGGGGCGGTGACAGGGCACTGGGGCGGTGATCACCCCACTGCCCTCTCCGAAGCAACGTTAGGGACATGGCAGGGACTAACTAACGCCCCATTTCATGGCAGCCGAAACTCAGGGCCTGCTGGCCCAGGGCTGTTCGACCAGAAGCCGCCGGAGGGCGGACGTCCCTTCTGCCCTAACACAGACCCCGCAGGCTCCTCCCCGCACAAGCCGGGCTGCGCACCTCCAGGGTCCGAGACCTGGGGATGGTGAGGGCTCACTGACATTGTCTAATGAATGTAGGGGTGCAGTAGTGTCCTGGAGGGTCCGAACCCCCGCGCCACGCTAGATAGGACTTCAAAATGACAGGTAGCTGCGGGCATGACCGCCGAGGAACAAGACCTCAGGACACCCCACAAAGCAGCACCTGCCGAGGGCCACAGTCTGTCACTCCGTCCCCTGTCCTGACCCACAGTCCAAAGGAGACCAGTTGTTCATTTTGAACCATCTCCCCGGCCAGTCCAACCCCACCCAAGAGCTGCTGTCTTCACAGGGGTCGCTGCAGGTGCGACCCCTGTGGTCCGGGGGCAAGGCCCCTGCTCAGGGCCACCGTCTGACCCAAGCCAGGTCCCACGCTGCAGGGAGGGAGAGCCGCCCCCTCGCGGTGCTCCTGCCCCCGCCACCATCCGCTCTGCTCCCCGAGATGACCAGTCGTGGCACATGACCCCCTCAACCCCCCCACGCCGTCAGGAAGGGGTTCAGGGACCTACGGTGTTTGTCCTGCAGCAAGATCTACGCAAAGTCGCTGGGTTTAGCGGCACAGGAGCCCTGGCTTAGTTGGTTAGAACGTCCTCTCGTCAGAGCAGCAAGGCTGCAGGTTCAATCCCCAGTCAGGACACAAACAAGAAGCAGCCAGTGAATGCAGGAGCAAGTGGGGCAACACATCCATGACCCCTCCTCTGTCTTTCTGGATTTCTCGAACCCTTCCTCTGTCTCTCCAAAATCAAGAAATAAAAAAAATAAAATAAAATAAAGCCATGAGAGCTGAGTGAGGGAGTCAGAATAAGTCCCGTCAAGCTCTGGGACCATGAGCCAGACACAAAATTCTAGACTGTTCTGGGCTTTTTGGTGTTTTTTTTTTTTTTTTTTTTTTTTGTAAAAAAAGTGTTCAATAAATATCCATCGGCTATGATTATGTGAGACACTAGAAAACGAAGGGACACTAAAACTTAGGTTTATTTACTGGCTCACTATGACTTACTATCACTTACTTGTAGGCATGCTTTTACACTACCCTGGCCCCCGAATACACTGTTAACTGCTGGAAATAAGGGCCCTTTTCGAATCTGTTTTCCAACACCGTCACATAGCGCCTGGAGCAGAGTTGGTATAAAATGTGTTGCATATCAATTTACGTCTACATTTGTTCTGGGGGACAAGAGACCACTTTTATCTAGCACTGCACGGCCCGATGCCACTCGGAGGGCGGCCTGTCACCCCGCGTCCCGTGGACAACGCCCGAGGGCCCCTAACCACCCTGCGGGTGCCAGATGCCTCCCAGGAAGTCCGGGCGCAGAGCCCGTCCTGCCTGCGGTTTCTCCGCGGAGAGCGAAGGCGGCTTCACAAGCACGAAAGCCCACCCGGCTTCGGGATTTTCCATCTGCTGCCCCATGGTGTAAAAAAGGGACCTGAAGGAATCCTGGCAACAACGAGAAAACGAGAAAACGTCCACTCCACACGGAAAAGGCTCCGGCCTCCGGCTGCGCTGGCCTCCGTCCCCCCAGATCCTGCAGATTAAGGGCGTCGCTCAGTCAGACGTATATCCTTGCTTTCGAAAGGGAGAAGCTATAGAAATTGATTTGATGTCAAGCTTGCTGATTTAGCAAAAGATAAAAAAAAGG